>LVTN01001540.1:23780-36696 GCA_001649415.1 Musa itinerans
TCAAGTGATGAGGACTTTGACGATGACATGGCACTTTTAACAAGAAAATTCAAAAAATTCATTAAAAGAAACAAATTTAAAAATGACACTAAAAATAAATTTGATCCCAAAAAGGATCAAGTAATTTGTTACGAATGCAAGAAGCCGGGATACTACAAAAGTGAATGTCCCCAAGCTAAGAAGAGGACACCAAAGAAGAATGCGCTCAAAGCAACATGGGATGACTGAAGCGCATCCGAAGAAGAGGAGCCTAACACCGAGCAAGTTGCTCACTATGCACTATTGGCCATTGGAAAGGAGGTAACAAATTTAATTGATGCAGATTTATCATTTGATGAATTATTAAATGCTTTCCATGATTTATTTGATGAATGCAAAATAATTAGTAGAAAATATAAATTGTTAAAAAAGGAGCATGAATCTCTTGTTAGTAATTTCGATAAATTAAAAATTGAGCATAATGATAGATTAGCTCCATGTACGAAATGTCATGATTTAGAAATAATTCAAGATGAGAACTTGCTACTCAAGGATACCTTGAAGAAATTTGAGGTTGGCAGCAAGTCCTTGAACATGATCCTAACCATTAAGGGTCACTTCATAAAAGAAGTGGAATCAGATTTGTGAGAAGCTCTCACCAAAATCCAACCACCTTCATTAAAGGCCCTATCTTGCATACTTCGCACTAAAATAAATGCAACTTTTGTTGTAAACATGGACATAGAGCTTATCATTGTCCATTCAAGAAGGTTAGTCCAAACAAATTGATTTGGGTTCCTGAAGGAACCATAAAGAACTTCATGCAATATGATAAGCAATTTAGATCGGTTTTTGAGTCATCCAAGGTCAAATGGGTACCTAAAAATCATCATCTTTTGTAGAAATATATACCATCACAAGCTAGGAGCAAGAGATATATAGATAGGGGGAGTTAAGGTTAACTCCGTCATCAATTGATTGTCATCATCAAAAAGGGAGAGATTGTTGAATCTCGGATTTTGATGATGAAGTCAATTGTCATTTGTTGATCTAATCTATATGTTGAGAAAAGTGTGCAGGATTAACTACGATGGCAGTAAGACATGCAGCAGGTGTTGTGCCAGAGTCAAGATCAAGATCACATTGGGAGTACGAGAGTTCGTCGGAAGTCCAGACGTTCGTCAGAAGTTCTGCGAGAACCATCCGAGAAGTCCAGGAGCTTGCCATAGAAGCTCATCGGAACTCACCAAGAAGATCGTCGCGAAGTCCAGGAGCTTACCGGGAGTCCGCCGGAGCATCACCGAGAGTTCATCGGATGTTTGTCGGAAGTTTACCGGAAACTCGCCGGAAGAGCGATTAACGCACCGGAACACAGAATTGAAGTAATCATATTGTAATTATCATAGTTAGAGTATAGGTTAAGTTAGGATTAGGAGGTAATCCCACTAACTTAATTAGGGGCCAACTGGGCACTTAACATACACAAATTGGGCCGAATGGATCAGCCCATTTGGCCCCTGAAATGCTGGCCGGCGGTGGCACTACCTGGGAGACTCGGTCTCCCAGGAAATCTGGGCGGTGGTACTGCCCCTGTTAGGCAGTCGTACCACCCAGATTGGGTGGTGGTACCGCCAGAGCTCGGTCTCCGAGCTCTGTTAGGAGGTAGTACCGCCCAATAATGGCAGTGGTACCGTTAGGACCCCGGAAATCCGAGAATGGACACTTTTAGGCTCCATTTTCAAACTTATTGGGGCCTATATAAACCCCACCCTTTCCTGCATGAAAGGGCACCAAAACTTTGATATAATCTTAAGTAATTGAGGCCTTAAAGTGTTGTAAAAGCTAGAGTTCTCCTCCTTTCTTCCAAGTGTTGAGATCATTCAAGAGAGGAGTGAAAAATTGTAAGGGTTGTCTCCTAATCCCGGCAAAAGGAGAAAAGCTATAAAAGGGTGGTTGGCCTTCGCCTATTGAAGGAAGGCCTTTAGTGGACGCCGGTGACCACGTTAGAGGAGGAAGCCAATAGTGGATGTAAGTCACGTTGACCGAACCACTCTAAAATCTCGGTTTGCATTTACTTTGAGTATCTTTCCTTTATAGCAAATTGCCTCTCCTCCTTACTCTGCTTTAATCATGTTTACATACGCTTTGACGCAAACATCTTCCGAGATCGGTTTTACTTGTACAAAGACTTTACGAAACCGATATTTTTCACTTGTGTGATTTACCTTGTTGCAAATCACCTTAGTCTTCTCTTGCTCTTTCACGAAAGGTTTCAAGTTCAAAGTTCTTCCGAAAATGATTGAGTTGAAACCATTCTTGCGGAATCGGCTTCAATCGAAAAAAGTTTTAAAACGTCAAAAGTTTTTCGCTGCACTAATTCACCCCCCCCTCTTAGTGCGTCCTTGATCCTAACAAAAACAACTTATGATTCATTTTGATAAATATTCTCTTTAATAAAATGAAAGAATCATGGTGAACGATCTTGATTTACATAAAGTTTCAAACCATAATTATCAAGATCATAGTTAGTTTCATAGATCTCCTCTTTAGTAAATGGTAAAAAGAAACATAGGAGATCAATGAAAAATCTTGATTCATATAAAGAAAATCTCAACTTATCACGATTTGATAAATATTCTCTTAAAAGAGTGAATCATACGTGCATCAAAAAAAATATTCCATGTTGAATATATCACAACTCATAAATACGATAAATGATTTTGTTGGATATATCATCTTATTAGTAAATGAGTCATATGAAAATAAATCCAAAATCATCATCAAAATCACTTTTTGAAAAATTCAACGAAGGCAACTTAGATAGATTCACACAAGAACTTGATTCATGCATAATGTCTTAATTCATCATGAATCACAAAAATTTAGAGTATCAAGTGAAAAAAAATCATGATTCATATGACAAAAAGATTGTTGATTCATGCATTTGTGTAAATATTTTTTAAACTATCATTACTTCAACTCATCATGCATAATTTTAAAATATAAAACCATCAAGCATGAAACAAATATTTATTTTCAAAATATTCATCATTATTTTCAACTCATTCAATTTATCAAATCATCAAAATCACTTTCAAGGGATTCTAAATGACATAAATAGATTTACTAATTTCTTATTGAAAAACCAATAAGATAGAGATAGAGAAATTTTTAAAATGTATTTCCTTTTTAGTTGTTTCAATTTATGTGATTTATTTCATACAAGCATGCCTTTATCTTTTATGTCAAATCAAAACATGTATCATCGTTTAAAACAAAAGAGCAAGATTTATCACAAAAATCATCAAGATCAATAAACCATAAATCACAAAAATCATTATGTATAACTTCAAAATCTCATGCATAGTATAAAATCATCAAGCATGGTACCAAAACTTTTAATATTTTCATTAAGTCTTACACCATTATGCATCATTAAATCATCAAACATGATTTCATTAAACATAGAGCATTTTTAATCAAAATCAAAAAGCAATATGGAAATCATCAAGATACACATTATTACTTCTTAAAACATACATAGAATTAATCTTATTAAGTGTACAAACATTAGATTTAAATCTAACATTTTGTTCGTTTATCATAAAACATGCAATTGTCATGATCATTTTTTCAAAATAAAAAGAAGCATGATATTTTTTTTGTATTTTTTTTTATTTTTTTACTAACTAATATAAAAACAACTCATGAAGAAGTATCAAGTAATTTCAAAATAAAGTAAAGGAGTTTTGTTTGAGTTGTTTACCTCATTATCGAGAGTCACCAAAGCGAAGTTTCTCACTTCGTCTTTATCAGTTTGCTCCTTGTCTTTGTATGCACTTGTTTCGTCTCAAGTTACCTTGAGTGCTTTCTTGTTCTTTAGCAATTTTTTCCTTTTAAGTTCATTTTTATTCTTTAATTGTTATTTCATGAACTTTTTAAATTTTATAGTGAGAAGTTCAAAGTCATCATCATCATCACTTAAGTTATCACTAAAGTGGTATTCTATTATTCGAAGTGTCAAATCCTTCCTGTTCTTTGGAAGGTTGTTCTCAAATTCATCTTGTTCAACATATGTCATACAACTCATTTCATAGGTCATTAAAGACCCGATAAGTTCTTCAATCGGAAAATGATTCAAGTCCTTTGATTTTTGTATTGTTTTTACTTTCGAATCCTAATTTTTAGAAAGCGATCGTAAAACTTTATTAACAAGTTCAAGATTCGAAAAACTTTTACCAAGTGCTTTTAATTCATTGATGACATCCGTAAAATAGGTGTACATGTCTCCAATGGTTTCGCTTGGTTTTATACGAAATAATTCAAAATCATGTATCAAAATATTTATCTTAGAATCTTTTACTCTAGTAGTGCCTTTGTGTGTGATTTCAAGTGTTTCTCCTTTTCACGGGTTTAGGATACAACCCTTACAAGCCTCACACCTCTTCTTAGATGATTATAAAGCTAAAGAAAGAGGAGGGACTCTTAACACTTTTACAATAATTTTTTACCCCAATACTTAAAGATTTTTTCACACATTGTTACTCTTTTTGTTACCCTTTCATGCAGAAAGGAGTGGGGTATTTATAGGCCCCAAAAGTTTCAAAATTTGAGCAAAAAAGTATTTCATCCCGGATTTTCAGGGTACTAGCGGTACCACCGCCTAACACTTTGACACTATACGGTACAACAGTCTAGTTTGGCGGTACTACAGCCTGACAAAGCCTCGGAAACTGGGCTATGATGGTACCACTGCTTGATAGGGCGGTAACACTGCCTGGCAGCATTAACTGTCAACGGTACCACCACCCAGACCACTTTGGAGGCTGAGCCTCAAACGGTTCCACCGCCTACCCTAGGCGGTGCCACCGCTTAGCATGGCTTCAAGTAGTCGAGTGGGCCTTCCATCTAGCCTAACTCAGCTCTAAATTAGGCCCCAATGGCCCCTGACTGAGTTAGTGAGATTACCTCTTAATCTAACTCAATCTAAGTTCTAACTACGATAATTATGACATTAACTAAGCAATCTTTATTTGGTATGTCAATTGTTCTTCCAGCGAAGTCTCGACGAACTTTCGATGAACTCTCAGCATGCTTTTGGCGAACTCCTAACGAACTCTCGGCGAACTCCTGATGAACTCTCGGCGAACTCTTGACGATCTCTCGGCGATCTCCCGACGAACTCTCGGCGAACTCCCGACGAACTCTCGATGAGCTCCTGATGAACTCTCGATGAGCTTCTAGCACATCGTCCGAATCTTTGACATATCATCCGATCTTTGACTTCGGCCTAACATCTGCTTTATATCTTATTCATTATCATAGTTAAACCTACAACATTTATCTCAACATATGGATTAGATCAATAATTTATCAATTGATTTCATCATCAAAATATGAGATTCAACAATCTCCCCCTTTTTGATGATGGCAACCAATTGATGACAGAATTAACCTTAACTCCCCCATTTATATGCCATATTGAGATAAGCAAACTTGAATTCAAAAGAATTCATGACCTTTGAATTTAAGTAAAATAATTTCGATCACAAGGATCGAATGCAATATATCAAATCAAAATTTCATATGTTTGTGCATCATTATAGTTTCATGCACAATTTTAAAACTTTACATTTCATCCTCACTTTATACATGATACCAAAAGTAAATCAATCATCACTATGGGCATATCATAATACTAATGCATTCATGATATTAAAATTAACATTATTTTGGACATAACATTCATGATGCTAAGATATTCATAATACATCATTTTGGGCATATCATACATGATACTAAAAAGCATTCATGATATATCATTTTGGGCATATCATATATGATGCGAAGATTAAAATTTTAAGAATTTATCACTTCATGCGTTAAATCAACATTTTGATCATGATACCAATCATCATTTCATGATACCAAATATTCATCATTTCTCATGCTTAATCAATATTTTGAGACCAATCATTATTTCTCTCCCTTTATCATCAACAAAAAGGAGAATTATTCAACAATACAAGTGTTTAAAAACTATTCAAGTAAGTTTTACACCAATTTATACTAAAAACTTCTTTTGCTTACATAGTACGTTGACTCATAATAAACTATTAATATAATGACACATGTAATTTAAGTTAAAAAAAAAGATTCATTTTAGTCCCTGTGATTTTGGTCATGGACCACATAAGTCCTTATGGTTTTGTTTGTGTCTAAAATAATCCTTATATTTTTAAAAATGTATATAAGCCCCTCCTATCGAGTTTGAGTTGATAGTCATTAGAGTCTATTTACGTGGAATGTTGACTCATAATAAATTATTAATATAGTAACATTTATAATCTAAGTTTAAAAAAGGTCTATCTTATCGAGGAAGAGGAAACAACGGAGGCCGTAATAGTTAACAAAGGTAGAGAGGCAAAGGTAGAAGAGATTGGAGGTGGAGGTGAGAGAGAGCTAGACCACCACATTATGTGTGCGACAGATGGGGGTGCTGGAGAGGATGAAGTGGGATGCGATAGGGATGAAGACGCCCAAGAGGAGGAAGAGGGACTAAGAAACCATTGCATGCTTAGCGTCAGACTTATCAACGCACATTCACTTGAGGCAGGACTAGAAGCTTCAGAGCTTGTCGTCAACGTGGGAGAGGCTACGTGTGTACGATGCCCTACTAGCAATAGTGGCTCAGTGCTGCTATTGGTGGTCGCTTCTACAACGACGCCTCTTCCCACCATTGATGGTGGTCTCAATTTTTTTAATTTAAATTATGTGTTATTATATTAATAGTTTATTATGAGTCAATATACCATGTAAGCAGACTCTAACGTCTATTAACTCAGACTTTACAAGAGGGGCTTATATACTTTATTTTTTAAAATATATGGATTATTTTAGACATGAGCAAAACCATAAAGGCTTAAATAGTCCATGACGAAAATCACAAGGGCTAAAATAGATCATTTTAAAACTTAAATTATATGTATCATTATATTAATAATTTATTATGAATTAACATGATACAATACGTAAGAAGACTGTAACGTTTGTTAACTCGGACCTGATCGAAAGGGTATATATACTATGTTTTTAAAAATATAAAGGTTATTTTAGATACGAGTAAACCATAAGGACATAAATGGTCCATAATAAAAATAAATCTTAATTCTATATATAATATATCTTATATAATTAGATAAAATCATATAATAACACTCAGTATCTAATGATAGCACATGATTTGTTGGCCCATTCTACACATGAATTTGCTGAGTTAATTTTATTAACTTTAATTTTTTCTCTACTTTTCATGATCAGAGCCGAATTATACTATGCAGGTGGGCAATGTGCGACACAATTAAGGTCAGTTTTATGATATCCTGCTAATTAGTCTGGTAGTATGGATCCCTTTTCTGTTCTCCGTTGGAGCTATCCTTCGTTTGGAAGAAAAAAAAGACTTAATATAAGTCGTTAAATCTTGTCACCCTCCTGCCTACACATGATATATAAACCATTATCATGGCAGAGTCCTTTCTATATAATCATATTTATGCCACATTATTTCTTTTGTTACAAAAGTTGTTCACGTTATAATCGTTTTCTCTAATTAATAGTTTCGATATTGAGTGCTTTCTGTTGCCAACGTGGAACAAGTAGATACGTAAAGATATGGTCATTCAAATGAAGCGTTGCATGATTATTTTCGTAGCTCCTAAATTTATTCATTATCACTTATCTCCAATTGTTATATTATTTAGCCTTTGAAACTAGTGAATCATTTTTTATTAATCAAAAGGCGAACTTTGTAAGTAGGATCAAGTATTTTTTTTTCATTTTTAAAATTTTATTTTCCTTTTTATTTCAATTGCAATATTATCAAATAGGGACTTACCACAAAATATATTCCTAATCATATTAAAAAATTAAGAACATTTTAGTAGTTTGTAAGAAGGACAGAACAGTATATGTTCATTTCAAAGACAAGTGGACCTAGTCACAAGGTTCTTCTAAATCAAAGAGGTATGTTAATAAAGTATATTTGAGATACAAATTCATCTAGTGAAAATGTATAAACGACCATGGGTTCACTGCATGAAACCTTTCAGACTGTAGTGCACTTGAGGAGTTGCGTCCATTACAAATTCGACTCCAACAAGATGAGCATTCTACAACGTAGGAGAAGCTATTTTATACATTGTTACTAATATTAATACAGTATATCTGAGATACATATTCATCTGGTGGTGATGAAAATATTTAGCAGGCCATAGGTTCACTGCATGAACTCTTTCAAATTGTAATGCACTTGTGGAGTTGTATCCATTACAAATTCCACTCCAGAACCTTTATGATGAGCATTCTACAGATGCCATTGTGTACATTGGTAATAATATTACTCGAAAAAGACAATACCACACATGTTTTCATTGAGAAAGAAGGGAATTGCAACTATGCAATTAGAAAGGGCAACACGGTTAACATGAAGGACTCGTAGGTGAAAGTTGCAGACCCTGAATACTTGGTGTCCTTTTCCTTGAACTTTTCTGTCAGCCCCTGTAACACAGCCAGTTGTTAATGAATATGAAAAGAAAAAGGATAACAGAGGAGTAAACCCAGGTATACAAAAGCATCCAGTAAATACATTACCTTGACTGTGAGGCAGCACCTGCGTTCAAATCGAAACATAAACAAGTTTAGGAGTCCATATTTTGCGTAATGCCAGATCCCATTGTATTAATGTTCATCTAATACTTACTCGATGAAGTTGTCGTATTCAATAGCTTTGCTTTTGCCTCCGGATTTGTCAAACTTGGTCACAAGCAAGTCTAGGACTGCTGGGGAAACAGAAAAACCAAGGCTCCGAAGAGCCTCACGAAGCTCCATAGTGTCAATTTTTCCACTCCGATCACGATCAAACGCTTCAAAGATAGCCTGGAAAGCAATCAGCAATACATGCTTATTGAGAATAAAGTAGTAAAGAAAAAAACAATATTGACAGCAGTAGGTCTATCTTTCTATACCCTCCAGTTTTGAAGGCTGTAGAAAACTGAGGTGAACTCTTTTGGTCCTGCAAACAAAGTATTCATAGGTTCAGATAATCTGATTTGAGACACACTCACTATATGACAGTGAAAAACAGAGTCAACCAACAGCAACCGCAAGCTATATATAAAATGGACATAATTTGAGAAAGAAAAAAATAACAGTAAGAGAATAAAGAGACACATGTTGAGTTTTCCATATTTTAGGACCTGCAATACATATAAGACACTAGGCCTTCTTGACACACCCTCTGATGTATCCAAGGTTCAAGTCCAGCCAAACTGAAGATTAGATTACGTCTTAGGTTGAATCCAACAGTTAGGTTAGAAGTAAAAAAAAATTCTGGGAGTTTAGATGCACCTTTGTTATTAATGTTATTGTAGTTTTGATGCTTTTTATGTCTTATCTCGAGTGACATTGATGCTAAGAGGTCCAATTTAGAGATAGCATGGTCTAAAATAGCATTTTGTTATTCAAACTAGCATCTAGAGAAGTCTCTTTATAAGGGATTTTATGGGATGACAAATTTTCAAAAAAGAAAAATATTTTCCCTCTTTCTTTTATTTTTTTTCTGGGATCCTACTTAGAGCTGAGCAACTATCATCTGATTATTAGAGGGGCTAGATGAAAGAGGAGTCATTGACTCAATGTCTATGACTTGAAATGATGTTTTTCTAGGTAAGTTTGAAAATTTTATCTTTCTCCCATTTGCAATCATGTTTGTGTTCATTCCAACCCGTCCTTTTTTAACTAATTTATTTTTTGACAAACACAATATATGGAGGTCCTTGGGGCTTGGGAAGCACAAGAAGAAGACATCTTTTGTTATAGTTCTAGAAGGCAAGTATTACTATACAGATCTTGTGAAAAAAAGGAGATTCATCTCAGAAGGGCCATCAAGGAAGAAACAGTATCTACCATATGAAACATTGTTCTCATGAATCCCTAACTCTACAAGATATAGGATCCCTGTGCTTGTATAACCTTTCTATCAAGAATCTGGAACCATATAAATTGCAGTGACTAGGTTATTCACTAGTAAAATAAAATAGCAAGTAAATGAATTAGATACATGGAGAAATTACAAGTTCAAAATGACATTTGATTATTAAAAAAATTACAAAGAAAAATTCTCTTATTAAAAGAAATGAATGCATCTACTTAAAGACATAAGAAAAGACATCTAAATATATGTAATCTTTGACTGCTTTGATAACTCATTAAATAATACAAATTTGACTTACCCAGGAATAATTAGAAAGCTATTATTTTTGTATTTCTTTTCCTTATCACTACTTTATAAGGAGAAGAGGTGTTGATTTGACGATGGCAACAGGCTCATGTACAAGGAAGGTAAAACATCAAGCATCAACCATTTCTCATTTATTAAAGAGAAGAAAGCATCATATTTTCTTTAGAAAGTTGTAAATCCACTTTTTGATCACATGCAACACCCATTTTAAGTTCAATAACCAGACAAGCACTTCCAATAAATCAAGTTAATAGAAGAAAAACTCTATTTAGTATGAACAATTATTTAAGCTTCACTCATCTTCTACATATGCAGCAAGAATGTACGTGGATGGATGTTCTATAATTCAGTAGCTCCAAGTACAAAGGGATTGGATAGAATTAGACACTTTGAATTTTGGAATACTGAATTGAAGAGAGGCTCATGGCAATCTACAAAAAAACATGTTTTAAGAATGAATCATTATTATTTATTACAGGATACACATGAAAGGGTACTTTGAAGATTGTCCTATTTGCCTCCGCAATTGTGGTGGTATGCTTTTGCAGCATTAGAGGAGATTAGTGCAAGAAGAAAAAGTTTTCTTTAGTGAGCTGCACACCAACCCAAAGCTATGGCAACATTCAAAAATCTCAACAAATCTCCTCACCAATATTATTTGGCTATTTTTTTCAACTGATAAATCCACTAAAATTAAGAACCAAAATATTTAGAAATACTAGGAGACAAATGAGAGTATGTGAGCGCAACCAACTCCACTATATCGGTCCTTTTGGCACTCGTAACACGAAAGCCCTAACGTTACTGTCCATCACCAACATGTTCTATTTAATTAGAGATTAATTCCAATAAAATAAAATGTTGGCGTACGGTCGCACTCAACAGGCTAACTACACTACCATGCGCCACCTAGGGTTTAGATCATGTCGATTTGGGGAGGAATAATTGCAATACTTTCAAGTATAAAACCCTAGAACGATGGCAAGAGGAAGAACGGACCAATCTTACGGACGGTAGAGGAGGTGAAGAGGTACATGAGGAGATGGACGGTCCTCAGGCTGAAGCTCTGGTTGTAGGACGACAGAGCCTGTTGCAGCTCCTTGTCATCGATAAACCCGCTGCCGTCGCGATCTGCCGCCTGGAAGCACGCCACGACGTTCGGGTCCGTCCCCGGCGGGAACGCCGACGGCATCAGCGCCCCAAACGGGCTGCCACCATACGCACCTGAAGGAGGAGGAGGCGGCGGCGCCGACGAAGCCGGAGGAGGCTGGCCGTAGTACCCGGGTTGCCCGTAGCCTCCGTAACCGTGAGTCTTCCCTTCCTTTGGGGGCTTCTCGCCCCCCGGCGGCGCCGACGGCGCGTAGGGCGGGGCGGAGACGTAGGGCGACGGCGGTGCCGCGCCGTAAGGCGGAGGGGCTCCGTAAGGCGGAGGGACGCCGTAAGGGTTTCCCGGGGGAGCACCGTAGGGGGGGTAACCGGAGCCCGGAGGATAGCCTGACATTTGGACTTGGACGATGGAAGGAGGGAGGGAAGGAGGAAGAGCCGTTCGGTAACGCAACGCAGATCGAAGTTGACATTAATCAATGTGATGTATGATATATATACAATCTAAGCCCAGTACTTTTCGTGAACAACGCAAACTACGCCGCTAAGCAAACGATTAGTTTGACCGACTGATCAAATTGGACACGCTTTGATGAGCGGGTATGGAATGAGCGTCACATCAGATGCCACGTCACGACAGTCCTCTACCAATATGGCAGACCGTATAGGTAGGACATTTACGGGTGATGTGGTGGAAGGGCCGCGTTAGAATCAACGCGTAGCGATCGACACGGAGCGAGGCGGACGACGCGTGGGAAGCTTGCGCAAGTAATGTGGTGGTGGAACCGTGGGTGGCAACACGGTCCATAGACAGAATGCTCCGAGATTAGGCGATATGGAGGGTGACCCTCCTTATTTGATTGGATAAGATAACTGATTGGATTCCATTCAGATATTTTAGTCCATTTACGGAACGATTCATCAGGAGATAACCTTAATGGGAGGAAATCTCTTGAGATCTTATCGTAGACCCTCTGCTCTCGCTTATAAAAGTACAGGACGTCTAAGGGGTAGAGGGCGCGTTACGTTACATACAGACGCAAGGGATTTCAGTTATTCTCCTCGACTCTCTCCCCAAAATCCATCAATCTCTTAGGGTCCTGTGAAATTGCTCGTGATTGGATTAAAGATTAGCAGATCAATGAGATCTCTGAACATATGGCATCAAAAGGTACGCATCGTATCATTAGATCTATGCATTTGATCTCAATCTTGGCATATTGGTTATTTCCGCATTATTGACATAGCATAATTATAGATTTTTATGCTTACAATTGATATCAGAGCCTGGTTTTTGAGATCAATGCATTAGATCTGTAAATTTATTTACGATGCATAAATTACCTTTATCATCCAAGAACTGCTAAGCAGTAATGGTCACCGTCGACCTTGCTGTGAATCTGCGGTTACGCCGGGTAACGTGCGCATCACAGAATTCGTCCATGCGACCATCGGCCGCACGCAGGCAGACAGCCCAGGCGGCGGCCGCGCGTGGGTAGGCCGTGCACAGGCGGCGGCCACGTGCTGGCAGTAGCC
>LVTN01001541.1:18697-39505 GCA_001649415.1 Musa itinerans
TGAACTTAGTAAAGTAAAGGTTTGCAGAAAGATAAATGCATAAACATAAATGCAAACCCAATTTAAAGTGGTTCGGTCAAATGACCTACATCCACTTGCGAAGCCTTCTTCGATGAGGCTCCCAACTTCCACTAGCAAATCACTTTAAAGGGGAAGGACCAAATACCCCTCTTACAACCTTTTTACAAGTGGTTCGCATTCTTACAGATTTTTCAAAGAGAAAGCGGGAGGTGAACACTTAAGCTATTGAAAAATAAGACTTTGCTAAAGCTTTTTATCAATTTCTAACTTCTCAAAAGGTTGTATCCTCTGTTGAGAATTGAGGGTATTTATAGACCTCAATGATGATTCAAATTTGGGCTCCAAATTTTGAATTCCTTTTAGGTTCCCGGAGTTGGCGGTGCCACTGCTTGTCAATTTTCATATTGACAGTGTTTTGGCGGTGCCATCGCCGGAACTCTCGGGTTCTGGGTGGTGCCACCGCCCGACCTTCCGAGTGCTGGGCGGTGCCACTGCCTAGTCCGGCAGTACCACTGCCCGATCTTTCGGATTCTGGGTGGTGCCATTGCCCAATCCGACGGTGCCACCGCCAAACCTTACGGGTCACTGGTTGGGCTCCAAATTTGGCCCAAACCAGTTCATATTCGGGCCCAATTGGCCCCTGACTAGGTTATAGGATCAACTCTTAATCCTAACCCTAATTACATGCAAACTATGAAATTAATACATAGTCCTAAGCAGGTTTTTAACCGGCAATGTCGAGTTTCCTTCCGGCGAGCTTTCCGGCGATCTTTCGATGGACTTCCGATACCCTCGGATTTCTTTCGGCGGACTCCCAGCAGGCTCCCGGTCTTGTGGCGAGTTCAGCGAGTCTTTAGCAAGTAGCCGAACCTTCTCGGTGATCTCCACGAACCTCTGACGATCTCTCCGGCGGACTTTCGAAAACTTCGACAAGTCCCCGATTCCTTCTCGGTTGGTTCTGGCAGCACTTCTGACGATTCTTCGGACTTTCAGCGGACTCTCGAACACCCATCGAACTTGACTCTTGTAGATTTGCTTTGTGTCTTCAAGCTATCATAGTTAATCCTGCACACTTAACTCAATAATATGGATTAGATCAATTAACCCATCAATTGATTTCATCATCAAAATCTGAGATTCAACAAAGACCAACTACCATCTTACAACACTTTCTCCTTTTCACAGGTTTAGGAGATAACCTTTACAAGTCACTCTTTTACAAGTATTCCCTCACACACCTCCTTAGAACTAACTCTAAGCACTAGGAGGGAACTTAAAGTTTTGGCAGAGTTTACTCTGTTTTTTTTTCTAGAATTCTTGCTCCTTTCTTACTGCCCAAGTGGGGTATTTATAGGCCCCAAATGATTTAAAAAATGGAGCCAAAAATTTAAACTTTCGGGTCTTCTGGGTATGGGAGGTATGTCACCTACAGCTTGACACTAGGTGGTACCACCGCCCAGTCTTGTGGTACCATCGCCTGACACACTATCACTAGGCAGTACCACCGCTCAGTCTGGTGGTACCATCGCCTAACAGCCTCGAAGACTGTGTTTTTTGAGTTTTCCAACTCACGGGCGTTTCTATCGCCTATTCTGGCGATGCCACCCCTTGGCCCAACATTTGGGTCATTGAATGGGCCTCCCAATAAGCCCAAATCACTCTCAATTTAGGTATAATTGGTCTCTAATTGAGTTGGCCCAATTCCAACCCAATTATGTGCTAACTACGAATTTTAAGACATTCATTAAGCTAAATAAGTTCGTAAGTCTAGGTTTCTTCATGCGAGCTTTTGGCGATCTTCCAGCGAACCTTTGACGATCTCTCGGTAATGTTCCAACGGACTCTCGACAAGCTCTTGGACTTCATGATGATCTTCTTGGCAAGTTCCGACGAGCTTCTTTGGTAAGCTCCTAGACTTCTCGATCAATTCCGACAGAACTTCTCACAAACGTCTTGACATTCGATGAACTCTCGAACTCCCAACTAAATCTCGTTCTTGACTCCAGGACTTTATTTTTCTTTATACCTTGATCACTATCATAGTTAATCCTACACAATTAAAACCTACTTCGATCTAGACAATTATTATAAAGCTTGAATCAAAGATTGTCCGACATGTCATTGGTTGATCAATGCTTCGTCCGATTCTTCAGCACATCGTCCTCTCTTGTGATCTATTGCCCAATCGACTAGTTGACCTCTACAACTCTGATTTCCTTGGCATAATTTTTGCTCTTCTTGGCCCGATGCCCGAACCCATGGCCCGAAGCCTTCTGTCGAAACATCGACTGATCCTTCGGCACGACGTCCAATCTTCTGACATGTTTTTCTCTAGCCCAAAATAATTCTTCCTACTTTAATTGTCTCTCCCTGATCGAAGCTTTATGTGTTACTTAAAATGTAAATCAAATCATAAACACTATCAATTGGTTTTATCATCAAAATATGAGATTCAACACCTTTGGCTCGATGCCCTAATTCATGGCACGAAGCCTTCTGCCGACATGTCGATCGATTGTCTAGCTTGACGTCGAGTCTTCTAACATGTTCACTCTAGCCCAACGTCCGATTCCTCCTGCTTTAATCAATTTATCCATCCTTGATCGAAGTTAGTCCTACATCACTCAAAACACAGATTAGATCATAAACTCATTAGTTTATTTCATCATCAAAATATAAGATTCAATAATAAGTGGGGTATTTATAGGCCCCAAATGGCTTCAAAAATAGAGCTAAAAAAGGTCTTATCCTAGGTTTCTAGGGTCCTGGTGGTACCACCGCTAGTGTTGGGAGATACCATTGCTTGCAGCATTAACTACTGATACCATTGCCTGCAGTATTAACTTCATGGGAGACCATGTACTAGTTGCACTACTACAAGTTTGAGCAGTACCATTGCTAGTTTGGATAGTGCCACCGCCTAACACTAGTGATACCATCGCCGAGTCTTTCGAAAAACATACACTTCGTACATTCACCACTTGGTCTGGCAATGCCACCGCTTGACCTAACTCTGGGTTATTGAATGAGCTTTTCAATGGGCCCAACTCAATCCTAGATCAGGCCCAATGGCCCCTAATTAAGTCAGTAGGGTTACACCTAAAACTAACTCAATTTAAGACCTAACTACGATAATTAAATCTTAAACAATTATAAGTCAAGAAATCTAAGTTGTCTGGCATGTCATTGGTTCATTTGAACTCCCGGTGAACTTTCGTCGCATCATCCAAACCTTCGGTGTATCACCCGATCCATCAGCATGTTGACTCTCGCAACATCTGATCTTAGTGCAATGTCCAATTCTTTCATCTTGATACCCGATCTTTGACTCCGGCCCAATATATGATTCTTTTGCTTTAATCATTTTACCTTTTCATGATTGAAGATAGTCCTGCATCACTTTCTTAAATCGTAGATTAGATCACAAACTCATCAATTGATTTCATCATCAAAATCTAGGATTCAACTATCTCTCCCTTTTTGATGATGATGAAGTTTAACTAAACTCCTCCTATCTATATGTCATATTTAAAGAAACTCTGAATTCAGAAAATGATAACTTTAGAATTCAAGTCAAAATAATTTTAATCATTTTCTTTGTAAAGATAATCATTTCACACTTCATATGCATAGTTAAAATATCATCATAATATCAAAAAAGTAAACATTACTTACATTATATGCATATCATTGCATGCATCATTATCATAAGTGAAAGTATTGCATGCATAATTATTTAAAACATAATTTCAAATCATCAAGGTATAGCATACACAATTCTAAAACATTACAAATCATCATCACTTTGGGCATAACATGCATGATACCAAAACATTAAAATTTTTAAATCATTCATCATTACTTCTCTCCCTTTGTCATCAACAAAAAGGAGAAAAGTACAACTAGTAAGTTTTTGAAATATGTAAGTTAGTAATATTTAACAAGTTTTACATTACTTTAGAACATACAAGTTAGCAAGTTTTTGAGATGTGAAGGTTAGTAAAATTTTTGCTTCTTTTAAGATGTGCAAGATAGCAATTTTACTTCATAAGAAGTGCAAGCTAGTACTTTTTATTTCTTGAGATGGGCAAACTAGTAATTTTTACAAATTAACACTTCTCTTGAGATGTTCAAGCTAGCACTTTTGCTTCTCTTGAGATGCTAGCAATTCTCTTTCTTCCCTTTGTCATTATGAAAAAAGGAAAGGAGAAGAGAATGATTCAATGGTGTACAAATTTATATCAATATTTTAATCATCTAAAAAAAAAGAAGGATCAAGTCATGAATACCATGAGTCATTTTTGACAAATCTCTTTTGTAAATAGTGAAAAGAGAGAATTAGGAAACAATCTTGATTCAAAAAGAAAACTCAAATCATGAAAAATGAGAAATAAAGATAATGATCCAAAAAATATATAAGAAGAATTCATGCATTTAGAAGATTTAACATACCTGATTCTCTTCTAATAGAATCAAATTATTCCTCATTCAATGGTTTTATAAAAATATCTACTAATTGATATTTTATATCAATAAAATCTAAAGATATATCATGATTATTAACATGATCTCTAATAAAATGATGTCTAATATCAATATGTTTAGTTCTAGAGTGTTGAATAAGATTCTTTGTTAAATATATTGCACTAGTGTTATCACATTTTATAGTAATATTTTTTAAATAAAGTCCATAGTCTTCTAAAGTATTTTTTATCCAAATAACTTATGCACAACATGCACCTGCTGTTACATATTTAGCCTCGGTTGTAAATAATGCAATAGAATTTTGTTTCTTAGAAGATTAAGAAACAAGTACATGACTGTTAGGACTCTAGCTAGGAGAGTCCTAATAGAGAGGGACACTCATGTTAACCTACCTAGCCGACCCCTATTAAAGAGGTGAAGAGGCTGGTTAGGGTTAGGAGGTTATTTCTTAGAGAAGCATTAGGAGTTGTAAAGGAATATGAGTCTTGAGTATGAGTCATATTAGGAGTTAGGGTTTAGAAACTATATAAATAACCATGTAGTCATCCTCTTTTGATAAGCAATAGATGAATCTTTTCTGCAGCCTTTGAGCAGCAACTTGGCGGAAGGAACCCCTATAGAGTTCCAAGGAGGCTGATCCCCTAAAGAGATCAACCCCAAGCTTAGAATATGCAAGGGTTCTACCACTTAGTATTAAAGCTGCGATCTTGCTGCTTCTACTGCCATCCCTACCATGTACCACCAACCAAGCAATTCTCACAATTGCTTTTGACGTCGCCATCTCCACCGTCATCCTCTGTCGTAGATCAAATCAATCTACTACTGTCACCTCCAATTGCATCAGAGATCTAGTATTCTTCTATCACTAATACCTTTTGCTATTGTAATTTTCCATTCAAAATATCAAGAAGAAGTCTTCTTATCTATCTTGTGCTGCGAATTCCTTCCGTCGCAAAAGTTATCATCTTTGCGAACAAAGGACTGTTGTAGAAAATTTCAGCTGCATATTGTTATCTTAACCAATCTATTTGCAATCTTTTTTAAACAAAATTTCTTATACACTTCATAGATCATCTTGGCTTCCATCTATGATTGATCTATTGAGGAATTCATCTCTAAAATCGTTCTTGTGTTGTAAACCGCTGAAATTTTTCGACGAGAATTCTGCTATCGCAACTTGCACCAATTTTCTTGCTGTTATACTTCTAAAATTTTCTTGATTAAATTGGTCATCCTTGCTGTTATATAAACCAAGATTTTACTATCAATTCCCTCCTTAAGTCTCTCAATTTTTGCTGGAAATTTCATCGAGAAACCACTGTTTCTTTGACGACAATTCTGCTCTTACAAGACAACACATACATACAACAACTTCCACTGATTTCTATCAAACCTTTGCTGCCATCTACCATAGATCTAAAACTTTTTTCCCTAACCTTCATCCACTACCATCACAACTCTAAAATTCCACTAAATCATACCCTCAAACTACACCCAAAACAACCACAAAAGAAGCCTAAACTACAGCCTACATCCACCAATCCACCAACCTTTTCGACCATCACTTCCCTCAACCTATACATGTCTTTAACCCGATAACAAAAGAGATATCTTAACATCATATATTAGGCATATACTATGGCATCTAATGAGGCAATCAATACTAAATTCAAAGCCTTTGAGGCGCGAATGGAGGATAAGATTTAGACTCTCTTTACCGAACTCAAACCAATCGCACCAAGCCTGAAGAGATGACTTCTAAGAGAGGGGAGGCTCTATGACCGACCCCAACTATCCACACATGAGGGTGGACTTCCCTAGATGGGAAGAAGGAGACTCGACTGGTTGGATCTCGCGCACGGAGTGATATTTTTAGTACCACAAAATCGCGGACGCATCTATGGTGGAAATTATGGCTACACATCTAGAAGAGGATCCATACAGTGGTTTGACTGGTTTGAACACACTCATGGAGTCCTCTTATGGTGACAATTCAATGAAGGATTGCTGATCCGCTTCGGACTAACCGATTACGAGAACATTGACGAACAACTAGCAAAGATCCGACAAACCTCCACTATTTAGGAGTACCAAACTAGGTTTGAAAGATTATCTAATCAAGCTTGTGATTGGTCTGAAAAAATAGCTATTGGAGACCTTTATTGAGGGCTTGAAGCTGGAGATCCAGGGAGAAGTTAAAGCGCGACAACCGTACACGCTTATGGTAGCCATCTCTTTCACAGGACTTCAAAGGGAGCAATTAAACCATGAAGCCCAGAGGACAAGGGTCACTCCTCGACCTGCAATACTGAAGCCCTCAGCCTTCCCTATTGATAACCAAGTCCCTGCATAAAAAAGGTTGACAAGAGAAGAGCTTCGGGAGCGATATATGAAGGGGTTATGTTGGCACTACGACGTGCCGTGGAGCCACGAGCATCACTATAGAAAAGGGAAACTTCTTATGATTGAACTAGTAGAAGAAGTGGTCATTGAATATTCAGAAGAGAGCCTTGAACATGAAGAAGAAGATGTGGAAGAAGAGCCATAATCGACCGACGTTACAGTATATGCACTAGTTGGCTACTCAAACCCACAAATGATGAAAGTTGGAGGCCTTCTCAAACAACAACCGATCATGTTCTTACCAACACGGGCAGTACTAATAACTTCCTAAACAGTAAGGTTGCTACTCGGATGGCACTCCACATCACAGGTTATAGCAATTTCGACGTAAAGGTCATCGACGGAAGAATCCTAACGTGCGACCAAAGATGTCCGCAAGTGAAACTATTACTGCAAGACCAAAAAATTATCACTGACTTCTTCCTCCTACCAATTGATGACTACGAGGCCATGCTTGGCATAGAATGGCTGACAACGCTAGGTAATGTCTCTTGGAACTTCTCCAAATTAATTATGAAATTCTACTACAAAGGCAAATATATCATCCTACGCGGAAAGCGCGGAAGCAACGTAACCATCATTTCGACCCAACGAATGGAGAAAGTTTTACACAAAGTCTATGGTGGCTTTTTGATGCATCTCTGATAGTAACCAGAGGGGAAGAAAATAGAAATTGAAGATCAAAATCTCGCCAAATTGCTTACTAAATTTGTCGACATTTTTGTTGAGCCGCGTGGTCTTCCTCCTACGCGGTAACATGACCATCGGATTCCAATCCTTCTAGGCAAGCCACTAGCGAACACTCGGCCATACCAATATCCTCACCTCTAGAAGGATGAAATTGAAAAGATCATAACGGAGATGCTAGACATAGGGGTGGTTCGGCCAAGTTGCAACCCCTATTCCTTACCGGTGCTACTTATACGCAAGAAAGACGGAACGTGACGGATGTGCATCGACTACCGAGCTTTAAATGGCATCACCGTCAAGGACATGTACTCAATACCTATGGTGGATGAACTTATTAATGAGTTAAAAGGAGCTTGAGTCTTCACAAAGTTGGACCTCCGATCCGGTTACCACCAAATTCGGGTATGTGAAGATGACATTCCAAAAACTACATTTTGCACACATAACAACTATTATGAATTCTTAGTAATACTTTTTGGACTCACTAATGCTCCTTCAACCTTCTAAAGTTTTATGAACGATATTTTTTGGAGCTTTCTTCGCAAATTTGTGCTAGTATTTTTCGATGATATTCTCATTTACAACCCTTCTCTTGAGACTCAATTTCAGCATTTATGGGTTGTTTTGACGATCCTTTGGGAGAATACTCTTTTTGTTAAGCAGTCAAAGTGTAGTTTTCTCTAGCAAAAAGTAGAGTACCTTGGGCATATAATATCAAAAGAAGGAGTAGCGGTAGACCCAACAAAAATTGAAGCAATGCAAGGCTGGTCGAAACTTACAAACGTGAAATTACTATGTAGGTTCCTTGGACTAACGGGCTACTACTAAAAATTTGTTAAGGATTATGGGAAGATCAGTGCACCCCTCACTTCTCAACTGAAAAAAGATGCCTTCTAATGGTCAAACAAAGTCTTTGTTGCCTTCGACAAACTTAAGGTAGCCATGACAATGACGCCGGTGCTAGCGCTACCAGATTTTAGCCGACCCTTCATCATTGAGGCCGACGCATCTAGAGTCAGAATTGGAGCCCTTCTTAAGCAAGATGGTCAACCACTCGCATACACTAGTAAGACATTATCTCCCTCCCATCAAAATATGTCAATATACGATAAGGAGATGCTCGCCATTATGCACGCAGTAACGAGATAGAGACCCTACTTGATCGGTCGATGATTTCAAATTAAAACCAACTATAGAAGCCTCAAGTACATTTTGGAGCAAACGATATCATCTCTTGGGCAGCAAAAATGGATAACCAAACTTCTTGGATTTGATTATGAAATTATTTACAAGAAGGGGAAAGAAAACATTATTGTAGATGCACTCTCACGGCTACCTGAGCAAGCTAAGATTTCAGCCATCTCCCTTCCTACCACTAGCTTTCTCGAGGACATTAAGAAAGAATGGAAGAAGGATCCAGAGATCAGCAACATCATAAAAAAATTGGAGGAGGATCCAAGTGCAATAGCCCACTACACTTGGGATTCGAGGGATCTATGCTACAGAGGGCGTATTGTGCTTATACTTGACTCCCCTTGTATCAAAATCATCCTGCATGAAATGCACTCTACACCTTTAGCAGGACACTCTAGATTCCTAAGAACCTACAAAAGAGTGAAGCAAAATTTTTATTGGAGAGGGATAAAAAAAATTATTACTGAATGTGGCACAATGTGATATATGTCAATAGCACAAGGGTAAAACAATGGCAAGTCTAGGGAAGCCACAACCACTACCTATACTGGACTCGGTGTGTACTGACATCTCCATGAAGCTATCCCCATATTTTTATGGGCCCTATCAGATCATAAAGCATATTGGAGCCGTGGCGTATAGACTTAAATTACCTCAGGATGCCAAAATTTATCTTGTCTTCCATGTATCATGCCTGAAGCCCAAGTTCGGAGAACACGAGTCACCCTAGATCCAACTGAGGATGGAGTTATTCAAGCCCAACCACAAGCCATCCTCGACTGTAGGATCGTGATGCGTCACCGACGTCCCTATATTGAAGTATTAGTGCATTGGAATAATTTACCACTTGATGCCACATGGGAATCATATGAGGAGTTGAAGATCCGGTTCCCTAAGTTCATGGAATCTCAGCCTCGAGGGCAAGGCTAATTTGAAGAGGGCAGGTTTGTTAGGACTCTAGCTAGGAGAGTCCTAACAGAGAGGGGCACTCATGTTAACCTACTTAGCCGACCCCTATTAAAGAGGTGAAGAGGCCAACTAGGGTTAGGAGGTTATTTCTTAAAGAAACATTAGGAGTTGTAAAAGAATAGAAGTCTTGAGTAGGAGTCCTATTAGGAGTTAGGGATTAGAAACCCTATAAATAGCCATCTATTCATCCACTTTTGATAAGTAATAGATGAATTTTTTCTGTAGCATTTGAGTAGCAACTTGGAGGAAGGAACCCCTATAGAGTTCCAAGGAGGCTGATCCCCTAAAGAGATCAACCCCAAGCTTAAAATCTGCAAGAGTTCTACCAATGACCTAAGAGTTGACATGTTCCAAATGTACTTCTTGTATCTATTTTATATCTAGTAAAGTCAACATCAGCATAAGCAATTAATTTAAAATTTTTAGATTTTGAATAAAATAATTCTAGATTAGGAGTTCGTTTTAGGTATCTAAAAATTCTTTTAATAGCTTTAAAGTGAGATTGCTTAGGATTAGATTAAAATCTAGCTCAAAGTCTAATACTAAATATAATATCCGATTTAGTTAATATGAGGTATAATAAACTTCCTATCATACCTCTATAACTCTTTTGATCAAAACATTCTCCTTCTTTATCCATATCTAATTTTGTGGAGATGCTCATTAGTGTATTAATAGCCTTAGCACTATCCATACTAAATCATTTTAATAGATTTAAAGCATACTTAGTTTGACTAACAAGGGTTTCATCACTAAGTTGCTTAATTTGCAATCCTAAGAAAAATATTAATTCACCCATTAAACTCATTTTAAATACTTGGCTTATACATTTGGTAAAAGATTCACATAAAGACTCATTTGTAGAACCAAAAATAATATTATCAATGTAAATTTGAATACTAAGAAAATTATTTTTAAAATATTTAATAAATAATATGGTATTAACCTTGTCTTTCAAAAAGTCATTCTTGATAAGAAATGAACTAAGTCTCTCATACCAAGCTCTTGGGGCTTGTTTTAACTATAGAGAGCTTTAAATAACTTAAAACATGGTTTGGAAAAATAACATTCTAAAATCCAAGTGATTGTTCAATATATACTTCTTCGGAAGTAAAGCCATTAAGAAAAGTACTTTTAACATCCATTTGAAATAACTTAAAATTATTACGACATGCATAGGCAAGGAGTATACTTATGGTTTCCAGTCTTGCCACAGAAGCGAAAGTTTCTTCATAATTGATATATTCTTCTTGGTTGAAACCTTTGGTCACTAGTCTAGTCTTGTTTCAAATCACGATACCAAGTTCATTTTACTTGTTTCTAAAGACTCATTTAGTGCCAATTATAAGATGTTCACTATGTCTAGGAACAAACATCCACACCTTATTTCTCTCAAATTGATTTAACTCTTTATATATTGTAATAACCCATGAATCATCTTTTAGAGCATCGTCAATGCATTTAGGATTAATTTGAGACAAAAAGGTAGCATTAGCAAAAAAAAATTTTAAATGAAGAATGAGTTTGAATACCTTTTGATGTATCTCTAATGATGAGCCCCTTAGGATGAGTATCTACATACTTCCATTTCTTAGTTACGGATTCTTTGGAAGTAGATGCATCCAAGTTGCTTAGAAGAGGAGAATTTTCATTTAAATTCAAAGTATCAAAATCAAAATCATCATCAAGATCATTTTTCTTAACTTCAGAAAACTCATTAAAAACAACATGGATGGATTCCTCAATAATTAATGTTCTTTTATTAAAGACAAGATAAGCTTTAGAAATAGAAGAATATCCAAGAAATATGTGTTTATCGGATTTTACATTAAATTTTCCTACGACATCCTTTTTATTTAAAATAAAATATTTACAACAAAAACTATAAAATATAAAATATTGGGTCTTTTATTATTTCACAATTCATAAAGTGTTTTAGAAAGTAGTGGTCTTACAAGAACCTCATTCATGTCATAGTATGTTGTGTTAATGGTTTTGGCCCAAAAGTATTTGGGTAGGCTATGTTTATTAAGTATGATTCTTACCATCTCTTGTAAACTCTTATTTTTCTCTCAACAACTCTATTTTATTATAGATTTCTTAGCGTAGAGAAGTTATGGTCATACCCATTTAAATCACAAAAATCTTGAAAATCAAGGTTTTAAATTCACCATTATGATCATTTCAAATATAGGAAATCATAAAACCCTTTTCATTTTAAACTAGTTTATAAAATTTTAAAAAATATTTAAAGCAATCACTTTTATGTGCTAAGAAGTATATCCAAGTATATCTACTATAATTATCAACAATCACAAAAGCTTATTTACTACCTCCTAAACTTGTGATATCAATTGGTCCAAATAAATCCATATGGATTAATTGTAGTGGTCTAGAGGTACTGATTTTTAGACTTCAAGCTATTCTTTATTTGTTTACCTAGTTAGCATGCATCACAAACTTTATCTTAACAAATTTAATTTTAGGCATACCTCTTACAAATTCTTTAGTTATAATTTATGAAATTAGTTTCATACTTGCATAACCTAATCTTCTATACCAAAGTCATGCATCATCATTTAAAATCGAAAAGCAAGATTCATCACAAAAATCATTAAGATCAATAGTATACTCATTATTAGTTTTTAAGGCAATCATAGATCTATTTTTGTGTGATATTTCTATAATGCAAGCATTAGATTCAAATTTGATATTATAACCCTTATCACACAATTGACTAATGCTATGTAGATTGTGTTTCAAAACATCCACTAATAAAACATCTTTAATCAAAAGATTTAATTTGTCACCTATATTTTCTTTGCAAATAGTTTTTCCTTTTTTATTGTCTTCGAAGGTGACATATCATTCGTCTTGGCTAGTGAGCTTAGATAAATGTGTTGGATCTCCGGTCATGTGCCTTGAGTATTCACTCTCAAGATACCATCTCTTGCTCTTAGCTTTTAATTGTATATATACCTATAAGAAAGAGAGGTTTGATTTAGGTTTGATATAGGTAGATATCTACCTATCTTGACTAATGGCATTAAGTTATTTATAGTTCCTTTAGGAACCCAAACTAATTTGTGTGAGCTATATTTTTTAAATAAACATTTATAAGCATAATGTCCACATCTACCATAAAAATTATATTTATTTTAAGGGAAAAAATAAAATGTGAGTCCTTTAACAAATATAGTCAGCTTTTATTGAGTGTGACTACCTACAAAACGGATTCCTTTTTTACTAAGTCTAATTCTTCACATTGAGTACAAGAGGTTAACATGCAATTACCATATTCATTTTTTTATTTTTCAAATTTACTAGAGAGAGAAGCATGATATTTTTTTAGCAATTTATATTTCTTGCCAACTAATTTAAACTCATCATATAAATCATGAAAATTATTTAGTAAATCATCATAAGATAATGAGTTTCGATTGAGTAACTTACCTCATCATTAAGGGCCATTGGAGCGTAGTTTGCCACCTCATCTTCATTGGTTTTCTCCTCATCTTCGGAAGTACTCGATTCATCCCAAGTTACCTTGAGTGCTTTCTTTGTTAGGATCAAGAATGACACTAAGAGGGAGGGGGGTGAATTAGTGCAGTAGATAAAAATACCAAATTTAATCGCTTTTAGGAAACTTCGTACGATGAAACTCTTAGTTCGATGAAAACCATATTGAAATGTCGTTTGACTTAAAAGCGTTCGTAAGAGTGCAATAAGAAAGTAAAGCAAGTAAGGCAGTTTGTAATAAAGGTAAATTATACAAATAGAAATGCTAACCGAGTTTTATAGTGGTTCGGTCGTCATGACCTATATCCACTCTCGATTCCTCTTTCGTCAAGGCTATCGACATCCACTAACGATCTTCTTTCAATGGGCGAAGATCAACTACTCTTTTACACCCTTCTCCTTTTCACAGGTTTTGGAGACAACCTTTTACAAGTACTCACTCCTCCCTAAACATAATTCTAAAATTTAGAACTAGACGAGGGGATCTCTCAAGTGATTACTATAGCATTTTCCCACTTTTAAGTTCTTTGTGCTTGTATTTGTTAACTAGGGATAAGAGGGGTATTTATAGGCTCTAGATGGATTCAAACTTAGAGCCAAAACTAGTCTCATCTTACGTCTTCTTCCGGGCATAGGCGGTACCACCGCTAGTGCTGGGCGGTACCATCGCCTACAACATTGACACTAGGCGGTACCACCCCTGACACCCTACCATTGGGCAGTACCACCACCTAGTTTGGTAATATCACCGCCTAACACAATCTCGGAGACTATGTCTAGGTGGTACTACTGCCCAGATTGGTGGTACCACCACCTGACATAGTCTCGAAAACTATGCCACTAACGGTTCCATCTGTTAGGTCACTGTTTGGGCTTTTCACTTGGCCTGACATAGCCTAAACTTGGGCCCAATTGGCTCCTAATTGAGTTTGCCCAATTCCAACCCAATTACACCTAAAACCTACTTCGATCTAGATAATTATTATAAAGCTAATCAAATATTGTCCGACATATCATTGGTTCATCGATACCTCATCCGATTCTTTGACGCATCATCCTCTCTTGTGGACTATTGCCCAATCGGCCAGTTGACGTTCGCAATTTCAATTTCCTTGGTGCAATTTCTACTCTTCTTTGCCCGATGCCCGAACCCATGGCCTGAAGCCTTCTGTTGATACGTCGACCGATCCTCCAACTCAACGTCCAATCTTCTGACATGTTCCACTCCGACCCAACATGATTCTTCCTGTTTTAATTGTCTCTCCCTGATCGAAGCTTCCTATGTCACTCAAAACACAGATTAGATCATAAACACTATCAATTGGTTTCATCATCAAAATCCAAGATTCAACAATCTCCCTCTTTTTGATGATGATAACCAATTGATGACGAAGTTAACCTTAAATCCCTCTATCAATATGTCATATTGATAGAACTCTTGAATTCAAAAATCCAAGCAACATGTCATCATAAAATCATGCATATGATTTTAATATCGTCATTATACTTCTCCCCCTTTTTCATCAACAAAAAGGAGAAGTGCATCTAGCCAGTTTTAGAGATACGCAAGTTTTACAATATACAAGCTAGTAAATTTTTCATCACTTTACAACATGTATAATCACCAGATCATCATTAATTTTAAAGATGTGCAAGATTACAAATTTTACAAGTTTACACTTTTGCTTCTTAAGATAGGCAAGCTAGCAATTTTTGGTGATGTTCAAGATAGCATGTTCTTTCTTCTCTTTTGAGAAGTGTAAGCTAACAAGTTTTTCCTTTCTAACAAGTAATTTTGGTTCCTTTGCAATTGTCGAGCTAGCAAGTCTTTCTTCCCCCTTTTGTCATTAAAGGAAAAAATGAAAGAAGGGAAGAATTCAAAGGTATAAATATTTTAACTATCACATAAATGAGAAATCAAGTCATGAACCCAAAAGTCCATGAATCATTTCGATAAATCTCCTTTTAAATATAAAACAATCTTGATTCATTCAATAGAAAATTTAAATTATAATTGCGAGAAATCAAGATCATAACTTCAATAAAGCTTCTCTTTAATATATAGCAAGTAGAATCATAGGAGAATAATGAAAAATCTTGATTGATACAAAGAAAATCTCAACTTATTACGATTTGATAAACATTCACTTAAAAGAGTGAATCATACGTGCATTAAGAAAGATGTTTCATGTTGAATATATTAGAAGTCGTAAATACGATAAATGATTTAGTTGGATATATCATCTCATTAGTCATATAAAAATAAGATCCAAAATCATCATCAAAATCACTTTTCAAAAAATTCAATGAAATTGGTAAATTATTTGACCTAATCTATGTGTTGAGATAAGTGTGCAGGAATAACTACAATAGCAGTAAGGCATAAAGCAGATGATGGGCCAGAGTCAAAGATTCAGACGATGTACCAGAAGTGCGTCGGGAGCTCGTCGAGAGTTCGTCGGAAGATCGCCGAGAGTTCTTCGGAAGATCATCGAGAGTTCGTTGGGAGTTCACTAAGAGTTTATCAGAAGATTCATCGAGAAGTTCGCTGGAGGTTCGCCGAAAAACAAATTTGACATACCGAACAGAGATTGCTTGCCTTAATCGTAGTTAGCACATTACTTGAGTTAGGATTAGGAGGTAATCCCACTAACTTAGATAGGGGCCAATTGGGCCCTTAATAGGGCTGAATTAGGCTGGTTGAACAGCCCACTCAGCACCTGAAGTCACGACCGACGGTGGCACCACCCGGGACTCGGTCTCCCAAGTGCTTTGGATGGTGGTGTCACCTAGATTGGGCAATGGTACCACTGGAAGTTAATGTTGTCAACGGTGGTACTGCCCTTGTCAAGCGATGGTATTGCTAGAGCTCGGTCTCCGAGCTTTATCAAGCGATCGTACCGCCCAAATTGGGCAGTGGTATCGTCCAATGTCAGGTGTTAGGTGGTGGTACTACCCAATAATGGTGGTGGTACCGTCAGTACCCCGAAATCTGGGGATGTGACACTTTTTGGCTCCAATTCTGAAGTCATTAGGGCCTATAAATACCCCACTCTTTTCTGCATGAAAAGGCATGAAAGTGTTAACATATTCTTGAATTTCTAGGGTGTTAAAATATTATAAAAGTGAGAAAGAGTCCTCCCCTCCCTCTTTTAGCTTTGTAAACATCCAAGAAAGATGAGCGAGGCTTGTAAGGGATATCTCCTAAACTTGGTAAGAGAAGAAAAAGTTGTAAAAGGTTGTTGGTCTTCGCCTATTGAAGGAAGGCCATTAGACACCGGTGACCTCGACGGAGGAGAAATCTGAAGTGGTTGTAGGTCACAACGACCGAACCACTCTAAATTCTGGTTTGCATTTCGTCTCGAGCAATTTACCTTTACTACAAACTGCTTTACCTTCTTACTGCTTTCTCTACACTCCCATATGCTTTTAAGTTAAAATCTTTATGAAACATTTTTTGTCAGAATCGGGTTTAATCAAAATGAAGACTTTTGAAACCGGTAATTTTTCCGCTGCACTAATTCAGCCCCCCCCTCTTAGTGCCGCTCTTGATCTTAACAAGCTAGGGCTGGTGGTAGAACCCCCCCTCTACACTCCCATAGTTAGGGCTGATGGTCTTCATTTATCTCTTAGGACATCATATACCCATTACGGATAGTGTAATTTGCAACCTTATAAGAATTACAAAGAAAAATCAAGGTTATTATTTTAGAGGATAATGAAATGAAGCATCAGTTGGGACCACTTATTCTGAAGCCTTAGGAACCATCTTTGGTAATCCTAACTTATCTATTCTTCCAAAAAGCTATGAACATTTACTACCTTTCAACACCAAACTACTTCATCATATCTTGATAAGCATTATAATTCCAAAACAGCATCATCATGATGAAGTTAACCAAATGGAAATAGGCACAATGTATTGGATTATGAAAGGACATGAAAATTATTTTCACTACCTAATACAACAAAATATGATTGAACTATCGAAAAAGGATATGATGCTTCCATATGGTGGCCTGATCACAAGACTAATTCATGCTTATGACATAGTTATCCCACCTGGCAAAGAAGTTATGAAACTAGATAGATTTAATATTATAAATAGAAACCTACTAATTAAGGTATATATTCAGAAATGGGATATGGACTAGATTACCAAGAAGGACTGATCCCCTACCACCTAATCCAGAACCTGAAACACCTATATTTAGGGGAAATCAATCTCCTCTTACTGGTCCCTTTGAGGCAACACCTCCAACAGAGCAAGCACCCCCCTCATCTACTAACGACATAGGGACTCGGATAGATCGATTTGAACAACTTCAAGATCAAATTTTAACTGAGTTGCAATAGATTCATCAACAATTGAATACCTTGTTTAGACATTTTGACATGCCACCACCTGAATAGCTGTGTATGTCTTTTTGCTGATGATAAAGGAGGAGAAGTTGACGAAATCCCTCTCTTTTATGTTGCTTACTTTGTTGTTGTAATCTTGTGCTTACTCTGATGTTGTAATCTTATGCCTACTTCGATATTGTGAGCTTGTGCCTACTTTGATATTGCGATCTTGTGCTTACTTTAACGTTGTGGTCTCTTTAATGCTGAGAATTTATAATGTTACCATACAATGATGCAATATCAGACTCTTAATATTGTGATCTTTTAAATGCTACAAATTATAAAAGTTATATCATGATGATTTTTCATGCAAAGTAGTAATGAAAGGCTATGCCCGAAATGTTTTATTATACATAAAGTGATAAAATTGTGCATTTAATATCTTGATGACTTGAAACTATAATGATGCATAATGCATGTGATTTCTAATTAAATTCAATTAAAGCTTGAATTCAAGGTTGTGAATTCAAATTTATATCCTCTCAAGTATGGCATATAGATACGGGGAGTTAAGGTTAACTCCGTCACCAATTGGTTGTCATCATTAAAAAGAGGGAGATTATTGAATCTTAGATTTTGATGATGAAATCAATTGGTAAATTGTTTGACCTAATTTATGTGTTGAGATAAGTGTGCATGAATAACTACGATAGCAGTAAGGCATAAAGCAGATGATGAGCCGGAGTTGAAGATTCAAACAATGTACCGGAAGTACATCTGGAGCTCGCTGAGAATTCATCGGAAGATCACCGAGAGTTCATCAAAAGATCACTGAGAGTTTGTTGGGAGTTCACTAAGAGTTCATCAAAAGACTCGTTGAGAAGTTCACCAGAAGTTTGCCGAGAAACAAATTTGACATACCAGACAGAGATTGCTTGCCTTAATCATAGTTAGTACATTAGTTTAGTTAGGATTGGGAGATAATCCCACTAACTCAGATAGGGGCCAACTAGGCCCTTAACAGGACTGAATTGGGCTAGTTGAACAGCCCACTCAACACTTGAAGTCACGACCGACGGTGGCACCACCAGGGCTGGCGGTGGCACCGCTCGGGACTTGGTCTCCCAAGTGCTCTAGGTAGTGGTACCACCCAGACTGGGCAGTGGTACTATCAACAGTTAATGCTGCCAACGATGGTACCGTTCTTGTCAAGCAGTGGTACCGCCAAAGCTCAGTATCCGAGCTCTGTCAAGCGGTCATATCACCTAGACTGGGTAGTGGTACCGCCTAGTGTTAGGTGTCAAGCTATGATACCACCCAATAATGGCGGTAGTATTGCCAATATCCCGAAATCCGGGGATGTGACACTTTTTTGCTCCAATTCTAAAGCCATTGGGGCCTATAAATACCCTATCCTATTCTGCATGAAAGGGCACGAAAGTGTTAACATATTCTTGAATTTCTGGGGTGTTAAAGTGTTATAAAAGTGAGAAAAAGTCCTCCCCTCCCTCTCTTGGTTTTGTAAACATCCAAGAATGAGGAGTGAGGCTTGTAAGGGTTATCTCCTGAACCTGGTAAAAGGAGAAAGAGCTGTAAAAGGTGGTTGGTCTTCGCCTACTGAAGGAAGGCCATTAGTGGACATCAATGACCTCGACGGAGGAGGAATCTGAAGTGGATGCAGGTCACAACGACCGAACCACTCTAAATTCTGGTTTGCATTTCGTCTTGAGCAATTTACCTTTACTGCAAACTACTTTACCTTCTTACTTCTTTCTCTACGCTCCCACACTTTTAAGTTAAAATCTTTATGAAACGATTTTCGTCGGAATCGAGTTTAATCAAAATGAAGACTTTTGAAATCGGTAATTTTTCTACTGTACTAATTCACCCCCCTCTCTTAGTGCCACTCTTGATCTTAACAAAATCATCATCAAAATCACTTTATAGAAAATTCAATGAAGGCAACGTAGATAGATTCACATGAGAACTTGATTCATGCGTAATGTCTCAATTAAAAAAATTTGTTATAATTCTGAAAATTTCATGATTCATCTAGAAAATTCTCCTCTAGTAAATGACAAGAAGAAGCATAGGAGAAATAGTCATGCATAATATATCTCAATTCATCATGAATCATAAAAAAAGAGAGTATCAAGTGAAGGAATCATGATTTGTGTGACAAAAAAATTGTCGATTCGTGCATTCAAACTCATCATACATAGTTTCAAAATGTAAAATCATCAAATATGATACAAATATTTATTTTAAAACATTCAAATTGACAAATCATCAAAATTATTTTCATAATTTAAGAGATAACATAAAATAAATTCAACACTAAGAATCACTTGTTGAAAAAATCGAAAAGCTTTAGAGATATTTTCAAAAAACATGCATTCTCCCCTTTTTGTTTCAATTTAAGTAATTTGATTTCATACAAGTATGCCTTTATCTTTTATACCAAATAAAAATATGCATCATCATTTAAAACCAAAAACGTAACTTTCATTGCAACGAAGATCGATGAGCCATAAATCACAAAAAGTGTAACACATAATTTCAAAACATAAGATTCAAGTCATCATTACTTCAAATCCTCATGCATAATATAAAATCATCAAGCATGACACCAAACTTTTTAACATTTTCATTACATCATTAAAACATCAAGCATGATTTCATTAAACATAAAGTATTTTTAATCAAAATCATTTTGTTTGTTGTAGTAATGGAATTTTCTTTTTAAAAGAATCTTACTTTTCATACTTAGTGCTAGGAGTTAACATGCAATTGTCATGCTCAAATTTTAATTATTATTATTTTAAAATCACTAGAAAGAGAAGCATGATATTGTTTTTATAATTTTTTATTTTTTACTAACAAATTTAAAAATAACTCATGAAAATCATCAAGTAATTTCAAAATAGAGTAAAGGAGTTTCGTTTGAGTTGTTTACCTCATTGTCGAGAGTCTTCAAAGCGAAGTTCACCACTTCATCTTCATTAGTTTGCTCCTCATCTTCGGATGAGCTCGATTCATCCCAAATTGCCTTGAATACTTTCTTCTTCTTTGGAAACTTTTTCTTTTTAAGTTCATTTTTATTCTTAGTCTCATGTTTTATAAATTTACTTATGAGGAGTTCTATGTCATAATCACTTGAGCTTTCGCTCGAGTGGTCTTCTT
>LVTN01001541.1:52418-63178 GCA_001649415.1 Musa itinerans
GCTTTCATGCCCTTTCATGCAGAAAAGGGTGGGGTTTTTATAGGCCCCAAAGGATTCAAAAATGGAGCCAAAAAGTGCCTCATCCCAGATTTTCGGGGTCCTAGCGGTACCACCGCCATTACTGGGCGGTACTACCACCTATCAGAGCTCGGAGAACAAGCTCTAGTGGTACCACCGCCTAATAGGGGCGGTACCACCATTGGCAGCATTAATTGCCGACAGTACCACCGCCCAGAATTCCTGGGAGACCGAGTCTCTTAGGCGGTGCCACCGCCGACCAATAATTTAGGGTCTTGGTTGGGCCTTGAATCCGGCCCAAACCAGCCCAACTTCGGGCCCAATTGGCCCCTAATTAAGTTAGTGGGATTACCTCCCAATCCTAACATAATTTATACTCTAACTATGATAATTAAGACATTATTACTACACTTTGTGTTCTGGTGTGTCAATTTCTCTTCCAGCGAGCTTCCGGCGTACTTTTGGCGAACATCTGACGAACTCTCGGCAATGCTCAGGCGGACTCCCAACAAGCTCCCAAACTTTACGACGATCTTCTTGGTGAGCTCCGACAAGTTTCTTTGGCAAGCTCCTAGACTTCTTGGTTGGTTATGATAAAACTTCCGACGAACGTCCGTACTTCCGTCGAACTCTCAAACTCCCAATAAGATCTCAATCTTGACTCCGGCACAACACCTGCTTTATATCTTACTACTATCATAGTTAATCCTGCACACTTTTCTCAACATATAGATTAGTTCAAACAAATTACAATTGACTTCATCATCAAAATCCGAGATTTAACATTTCTTCCACCCCTACCGCCCACCACCAGCCAAGCAATTCCCACAATTGCTCTTGGCATCGCCATCTCCACCATCATCTTCTGCTGTAGATCAAATCTATCTATAGCCATCACCTCCAATTGCATCAAGAGATCTGATATTCTTCTATCATCAATACCTTTTACTATTGTAATTTTCCATTCAAAATACCGAGCAGATGTCTCTTTATCTATCCCGTGCTGCAAATTCCTTTCGTCGTAAAATTATCATCTTTACGAACGAAGGATTGTTGCAGAAAATTTCAACTGCATATTGTTGCCTTTAACCAATCTATTTGCTATCCTTTTTGAATGAAATTTCCTATACACTTCATAGATCATCTTAGCTTCCATCTTAGACTGATACATTGAGGAATTCATCTCTAAAAGGTTCTTGTGTTGCTGCAAATTTTCGTTGCAAACCATTGAAATTTTTTGACGAGAATTCTACTATCGCAACTTGCACTGATTTCCTTATTGTTATACTGCCAAAATATTCTTGATCAAATTTGTCATCATTGCTGTTATCTAAATCAAGATTTTACTATCAAATTTCCTTCTCAAAATTCTTGGTTTTTGCTAAGAATTTTATTGTGAAACCATTGTTTCTTCGATGACAATTCTGCTCTTACAAAATAGCCACAAAACAAGCCTAAACCGTAGCCTATATACACCAATCCACTAACCCTTTCGGCTACCATTTCTCTCAACCGATACATGCCATTAACTCAATAACAAAAGAGAGATCTTAACATTATAGATTTGGATGCATATACTATGGTATCTGAGGAGGCAATCAATGCTAAATTCGAAGCATTCGAGACGCGAATGGAGGATAAGATTCAAACTCTCTTTATTGAACTCAGTTTGGGTCGACCACCGAGCCTAAAGAAATCATATCAAGGAGAGAGCTCTGACCGAAGAGATGACTTCTAGGAGAGGGGAGGCTTTGTGATCGTTCCCTACTATCTATGCATGAGGGTGGACTTCCATAGATGGGAAGAAGGAGACCCGATTGGTTGTATCTCGTGCGTAGAGCGATATTTTTGGTACCACAAAACTATGGACGCATCTATGGTGAAAATTATAGCTATACATCTTGAAGGAGATACCATACAGTGGTTTGACTAGTTTAAACACACTCATAGAGTCGTCTCATGGTGACAATTTAAAGAAGGACTGCTAATCCACTTCGAACCAACCGATTACGAGAACATTGACGAACAACTAGCAAAAATCTAACAAACCTCCACCATTCAGGAGTACCAAACCAGGTTTGAAAGGTTATTTAATCAAACTCATGATTGGTCTGAAAAATAGCTATTGGAGACCTTTATTAAGGGATTGAAGCTGGAGATCCGGGGAGAAGTTAAAGCGCGACAACCGTACACGCTTATGACAGCCATCTCTTCCGCACGACTTCAAGAGGAGCGATTGAACCATGAAGTCCGAAGAACTAGGGTTGCTCCCCAACCAACAATACCAAAGCCCTTAGCCCCCCCTACTATCAGCCGAGCCTCTGCACCAAAAAAGTTGACAAGAGAAGAGCTTCGGGAGCGATCTACGAAGGGGTTATGTTGGCATTGCGATGAGCCGTGGAGTTGCGAGCATCACTGTAAAAAAGGGAGACTTCTTGTGATTGAACCAGTAGAGGAAGAGGTCATTGAACATCTAGAAGAGAGCATTGAACATGAAATGAAGATGCGAAAGAAGAGCTACAACCGACAGACTTTATGGCAAACGCGCTAGCCGGCTACTCAAACCCGCAAATGATGAAAGTTGGAGGCCTTCTCAAACAACAACTGATCACTATTCTCATTGACATGGGCAGCACTAATAACTTCTTAAATAGTAAGGTCGCCACTCAAATGATGCTCCACATCGAAGGTTGCAGCAAGTTTGACATAAAGGTCACCGATGGCAGAATCCTAAAGTACGACCAAAGATGCCCGTAGGTGAAACTATTACTGCAAGACGAAGAAATTGTCACCGAGTTCTTCTTCCTACCAATTGATGATTATGAGGTCATCCTTGGTATAGAATGGCTGATGGTACTAAATGACATCTCTTGGAACTTTTCTAAATTAATTATGAAATTCTACTGCAAAAGCAAATAGATCATCCTATGCGGGAAGCGCGAAAGCAACGTAACCACCATTTCGACCCAACGAATGGAGAAAGTTTTACACAAGGTAAATGGTGGCTTTTTGATGCATCTCCAGCAACAACCAAAGGAGAAGAAAATAGAAATTGAAGATCAAAATCTCACCAAATTGCTTGTTGAATTTGCCGACATTTTGGCTGAACCGCGCGATCTTCCTCTTACTTGGCAACATGACCATCGGATTCCAATTCTTCTAGGCAAACCACTAGCGAACACTTGGTCATACCATTATCCTCACCTCCAAAATGATGAAATTGAAAAGATTGTAAAGGAGATGCTTGAAATAGGGGTGATTCGGCCAAGTTGCAGCCCCTATTCCTCACCGGTGCTACTTGTACGCAAGAAGGACGGAACTTGGTGGATGTGCATCGACTACCTGACTTTAAATGACATCACCGTCAAGGACAAGTACACAATACCAATGGTGGATGAACTTCTTGATGAGTTAAAAGGTGCTTAAGTCTTCATGAAGTTGGACCTCTAATCCGGTTACCACCAAATTTGGGTATGCGAAGATGATATTCCAAAAACTATATTCTGCACACATAACGACTATTATGAATTCTTAGTAATGTCTTTTGGACTCACTAATGCTCCTTCAACCTTCCAAAGTCTCATCAATAATATGTTTTAAAGCTTTCTTCACAAATTTGTGCTGCCAAAGTGTTGCTTTCTCCAGCAAAAAGTAGAGTATCTTGGGCACATAATATTAGAAGGAGTGGCAGTAGACCCAACAAAAATTAAAGCAATGTAGGGCTGGCCGAAACCTACAAACGTGAAATTACTACGTGAGTTCCTTGGACTAACGGGCTACTACCGAAAATTTGTGAAGAACTATGGGAAGATCAGCGCACCCCTCACTTCTCTACTGAAAGAAGATGCCTTCCAATGGTCGAACAAAGCCTTTGCTGCCTTCGACAAACTTAAGTCAGCCATAATGACAACGTTGGTGCTAACACAATTAGATTTCAATCGAGCCTTCATTATTGAGGCTGATGCATCTGGAGTTAGAATTAGAGTCGTTCTCATGCAAGATGGTTGACCACTCGCATACACCAGCAAGGCGTTGTCTTCCTCCCATCAAAAAATGTCAATATATGATAAGGAGATGCTCGCCATTGTGCACGCAGTAACGAGGTGGAGACCCTACCTGATCAACTGACGATTTCAAATTAAAATCGATCATAGAAGCCTCAAGTACTTTTTGGAGCAGAAGATATCATCCCCTGAGCAGCAAAAATGGGTAACCAAACTTCTTGGGTTTGATTATGAAATTATTTACAAAAAAGGAAAAGAAAATGTTGTCGCATATGCACTCTCACGACTACCTAAGCAAGCTAAATTTTCAGCCATCTCTCTTTCTACCACCGGCTTCCTTGAGGACAAATGGGAGGAATGAAAGAAGGATCTAGAAATCACCAACATCATAAAAAAATATGAGGAGGATCCAAGTGCAATAGCCCACTACACTTGGGATTCGAGGGATCTATGCTACAAAGGTCGCATTGTGCATATACTCGACTCCTCTTACATAAAAATCATCCTGCATGAAATGCACTACATACCTTCAGAAGGGCACTCGAGATTTCTGAGAACCTACAAAAGAGTGAAGTAAATTTTTTATTGAAGAGGGATGAAAAAAATTATTTCTAAATATATGGCATAATGTGATGTATGTCAATAGCAAAAGGGTGAAATAGTGGTGAGTCCAGGGAAGCTACAACCACTACCTATACTGGACTTGGTGTGGACTAACAACTCCATGGACTTCATCGAAGGGCTGCCACCTTTCAAAGGTAAAAGCACAATCCTCATGGTAGTTGATCGACTTACGAAATATGCTCATTTTTGTGCTATGCGAAATCCCTACACTACTGCTAGTATTGCTCAGGTTTTTATAGAAAATATTATTAAACTGCATAGGATGCTAAGGTCCTTTGTAAGTGATGGTGATAGGATCTTCACTAGTAAATTTTGGACCGAGTTATTTCAATTATAGGGCACCAAACTCAAGATGAGCATAGCATATCATCTATAAACTAACGGCCAAATAGAGGTGGTGAACAGGTGTTTAGAGATGTACCTTCGGTGTTTCGCTAGTGACCGGCCAAAGGAGTGGGCGAAATGGTTTCCTTGGGCTGAATAGTGGTATAATACTACATATCATTCATATATAAAATGTGCTCCATATGAAGCACTATATGGTCGGCCGGCCCATGTGATTCCAAAGTAAGTAATTGGCTCAGCCAAGGTAGATTAGGTCGACCAAGATTTAATTGATAGAGATAACTCTTATAACTGCTAAAGGATAATCTCTCTACTGCTCAAGCTAGAATGAAGCAGCAAGTCGACATATGACAAAGCGAAAGAAAATTTTCAGTAGGAGATTAGGTTTATCTTCACCTACAGCCATACAAGCAACTCTTCATCAATACAATAGCCTCCATGAAGCTATCCCCACATTTTTATGGGCCCTATTAGATCATAGAGCTTATTAGAACCATGGCGTATAGACTTAAATTTCCTGAGGATGCCAAAATTCACCTTGTCTTCCACATGTGATGCTTGAAGCCCCAGTTGGGAGAACATGAGTCACCCCAGATCCAATTGCCCAACACCACTAATGATGGAGATATTCAAGCCCCACCATGAGCCATTCTCAACCGCAGAATCGTGATGCGTCACCGATATCCCTTTATTGAAGTACTAGTGTATTGAAATAATTTACCACTCGAAGATGCCACATGGGAATCATATGAGGAGCTGAAGACCTAGTTCCCTGAGTTCATGGAACCTCAACCTTGAGGATAAGGCTGATTTGGAGAGGGTTGGGTCTTACTCAACCAAGAAGCAGCTAATAAAAATCCTGTGAGATTATAATAAACCCTACCTAGCCACCTCCATCCTATAAAGAAGTGGCTAGGGTTTATATTTAGGCTTTTGGGCTACCTAGCTGCCCCCCCCCTCTTTTTTACTAGGCCGATCGGCTAGGGTTGAGGGCAAAAGTGGTAACTCACTTAGGAAGTAGCCCCTAGGGCTTGGGTTTGGAGCCCTATATAAGCATGTAGCCTCCATCTCTTTAAGAACAAAATCTATCTACAATTACAATCATATAACTAACTTCTAGGAGGGTGGAACCCTTATAGCATTCCACGGATTGATCCCCCTCAAAGATCAATCTACATAGAATTTCTCTAGGGTTCTGACATACATTCACACCTGATTCCTCTTCAATCAAGACTACTAGTATCCACTAACGATCTTCTTTCAACACGTAAAGATTAACTATCTATTAGGAAATCCTAGGGGCGACATCACATGCACAGCAAAAGAATAGAAAACAAAATCCCCAATTCCCAAAGATATGTTCATCATCGTGCGAAGATTGGTGCACAAAAATCCGTGAAATAGAAAACCACATATGAGATAAATTGTATTACTTAGAGAGATCGTATATCCCTAAATCTCCACAAATTTCTAGGAGAGGATGAAGGAGGTCAAGTGCCCTCATCTCGAGAGGTGATCCACATAGTAGGGTTGTAATGAAGCTCCTCAAAACTTCAGGCCTTCTTTGAGGTGGAGAGGGGGAGGAGAAAAGGAGAGGCAAGCAAAAGGCTTTAGCCTATAAACCACTAATTTCCTCCTATTTATAGAAGTCTCCTGTCAACTTAACCCTAATGGATCCTCGCCTATTGGGTATTGGATCTCTATCTGACTACCCAAACCTCTTAGATTAGTGGATCTCTATCCAATAATCTCTTATAGGCTCTTATTGGATCTCATCCATAGGATCCAATAATTCAAGGGCTTATTGGATATCCAATAAGATAAGGGCACCGGCGGATATCTCATATCCGAACCTCTACTCATCGCAATGCCTACCATATATGTGTGACCCTCTAGGCCCAATATCGAGCTGGCCATGAGTCATACCTATTAGAACTCCTTCTAGCTCAGTGAATTATTATCTCTATAATAATTCACTCGACTTATCGACTATGGACGTACTAGGCCACTATATCGTAATCCCCAAACGATACAGGGGAATCCAATCCATTGGACCTATCTATCCTTAATTACCATATACCTATAGTCCCTCATCCATCTAATATCCCAAAGATCATATACCGGATATAGTGTTATTAGACCCATACGGTTTCTACTCGAGTCTCGCTCTAATCGAATTCTCCCGAAAAACTCTTTCTCTCTCAATCTGAATGACCATGGCCGTAGATTTGTTTGAGCAAGAATACTTGAGATATTCCTCTCATGACTCCGAGAGTGGATGATCCTCTATCGACCCTCAATAGTCCTTGTATCGTTGGCTACCACTCTCGATTACCAGTTGTGATAGATTTGGGACATCCAAACCTATAAGTCTGGTATCAAAGAGTGGAGCACTCATATAGGACATCCTTGGTATCTCAAGTCTAAGGACCAGATACACCACTAGGACTACGAAATCATTTTCTAACAATAAGACATCATCAACCATTCAGCATTTCGTAAGCGGATCAGTAAGTGAACTCATTCTCTAATGAGCACCTGTATTGTATCCCTAGTATCCCCACATGAGCAATTATGAGACCAATTGCATCCATCATATGGATGAATATATAGCACACCAATATATTCGGTTATCTCGACGTCCCTCTCGAGTAACCTATGACCAAGATTATTTAGGATCTGTGTTCAAAGACGAATCGATCTCATTATCGTAATCTCATCACGATCTGATTCTCATTGCACAGATCCAAGGACACCACAATATATATATATATGCATATATGCAATAAGCAAAATAAAGTGATAAATATAAAAAATATAATAAGCAAAAAGACTATGTGTCAAGTCACATGTGCCATCACTCACATGATTGGCTTACAGGGCACCTATGACTAGCAATCTCCCACTTGACCTAAAGTCAAACACCTATGTGTCTGATCCCCATCAGACCCCTATGACACTCAAAGACAATCTAAGACAATGGCTTTGTTAGTGGATCTGCAATATTATCTTTGAATGAAAATCTTTTCACTACTATATCTCCTTGGGTTATGATCTCTCTGATTAAGTGGAACCTCCTCAGAACATACTTAGATTTTTTATGAGACCGGGGTTCCTTCGCTTGAGTAATCACCCCATTGTTATTGTAATATAAGGGAATTGGCTCCTCCCTACCTGGCACGACTTCCAAATCTGTGATGAACTTCTTTATCCAGACTCCTGCTTTTGCTGCCTCTAGTGCAGCAATGTACTCCGCCTCTGTGGTTGAGTTAGTAGTAGTATCTTCCTTGGAACTCTTCCAGCATACTGCTCCTCCATTCAAGGTATACTCGAGTCCGTGTAGCCTTCAACCCTGAGGCTACTACCTCCATATACTAGTAAAAGTTCCTTAGTTATTCTTAAGTACTTAAGGATACACTTTACTACTTTCCAGTGCTCCAAGCCTGGACTACCTAATGCTTGCTCGTGACACTCAAAGCATGTGCTATATCAGACCTGGTACATAGCATGGCCTACATGATAGACCCTATCGCCAAGGCATAGGATATCCTATCTATGTTCGCCCTTTCTTCAGGAGTCTTTCGGAACATACTCCTAGAAAGCGATATCCCATGTCTCATCAGTATAAGACCTCTCTTGGAATTTTCTATGCCAAACCTTTTGACAATAGTGTCTATATACCTAGATTGGGACAAGCCAAGCATCCTTTTGGATTTATCTCTATAGATTTGAATCCCCAAGATATAAGATGCTTCCCCTAAATCCTTTATGGAGAAGTGTCTATATAACCAAACCTTTACTATGGATAGCATTCCTACATCATTCCCAATGGTCATGATGTCTTCCACATATAACACTAAGAAGGTGATAGCGCTCTTACTTACCTTCTCGTACATACAAGGCTTATCTTTATTCTTAACGAAGTCATAAGATCTGATTGCCTTATCAAATCTTATGTTCCAACTTCGGGAAGCTTGTTTTAGTCCATAAATAGATCTAAGCAACCTGCATACCTTATCTAGGTAGTCCTTGGACACAAATCCCTCGGGCTGTATCATATATACCTCCTCCTCGTGGTTGCCATTGAGGAATGTAGTTTTCACATCCATCTGTCAGATCTCAAAATCATAGTGTGCTGCAATAGCCAATAGAATTTAGATGGATTTTAGCATGGCTACATATGAGAAGGTTTCGTCATAGTCAATACCTTGCCTTTGACGATACCCCTTAGCCACTAGCCTTGCTTTATAGTGTTGAATCTCGAATTTTGATGATGAAACCAATTGATAAGTGTTTATGATTTGATCTGCATTTTTAGTGACGTAGGATGCTTCGATCAGGATGAGAGAATTAAAGCAGGAAGAATCATGTTGGGCTAGAGGAACATGTTAGAAGATTAGACGTCGAGCCGGAGGATCGGTCGACGTATCGACAAAAGGCTTCGGGCTATGGAATCGGGCATCGGGCCAAGAAGAGCAGATATTGTGCCAAGGATATCGTTGTTGCGAAGTCAACTAGCCGATTAGGCAATAGGCCGCAAGAGAGGATGATGCGCTAAAGAATCGGATGAAGCGTCGAGGGACCAATGATATGCCAGACAACAAGATTCATGCTTAGTATTAATTGTCTAGATCGAAGTGTGTTTTTACATGTGTAGGATTAACTACGATAGCAAGGAATATAGCAAAATGAAGTCTTAAAGTCAAGAATATGATTTCGTTGGGAGTTCGAGAGTTCATCAGAAGTCCAGACGTTCATTAGAAGTTTTGCTGGAACCAACCGAGAAGTCCCGGAGCTTGCTAGAGAAGTGCGTCGGAACTTGCCAAGAAGATCGTCATGAAGTCTAGGAGATTGCCAGGAGTTCATTGTAACATTGCCGAGAGATCAATAGAAGAACACCGGAAGCTCGCCGGAAGAAATTAGACTTACGGACTTGTTTAGCTTAAGTATGTCTTAGAATTCGTAGTTAGCACATAATTGGGATTGGAATTGGGCCAACCAAATTATGGGCCAATTGGGCCTATGTAAGGACTATATTGGGCCCAATAAAAGGCCCAAATAGTGACCCAAGAGGTGACATCGACCTGGCACAGTCTTTGAGCCTATGTCAGGTGGTGGTACCGCTAGTATGGGAGGTAGTATCACCCCTAGTAGGGTGCCAAGCGGTTGTACCGCCAATCTGGATGGTGGTACCGCTAGTCTGGGCGATGGTACCCCCTAGTGGCAGAGTGCCAAGCGGTGGTACTGCCAGACTGGGTGGTGGTACCGCCCAGTGCAGTGTTAGTGTCAGACTGACACTAGCGGTGGTACCGCCAAGCATAGGCGGTGGTACCGCCCGTACCCAAGAAACCCGGGATGAGAAATTTTTAAGCACCAAGTTTAAATCAACATGAGGCCTATAAATACCCCTCTCATCCCTGGTTAAGTAACACAAGCACAAAGAGCTTAAAAGTGGGAAAATGATGTTGCAATCACTTGAGAGATCCCCTCCTATAGTCTAAGTTTAGAATTATATTTAGGAGGAGTGTGTGCTTGTAAAGGTTGACACCTAAACCTGTGAAAAGGAGAAGAGGGGTGTAAGAAGGAGGTTGATCCTCGCCTATTAAAGGAAGATCAATTCGAAAAACATTTACCAAGAGCTCTTAGATTATTGACGACATCCGTGAAACGGGTGTACATGTCGCCTATAGTCTCGCTTGGTTGCATTCGAAAAAGCTCAAAATCATGCAATAAAAGATTAACTTTCGAGTCTTTGACTCTACTAGTTCC
>LVTN01001542.1:0-14010 GCA_001649415.1 Musa itinerans
CCCTCTTAGTGCTCTCGATCCTAACACCATTATCAAGATACCATCGTTTGCTCCTAGCTCTTATTTGGAGACATACCTACAAGAAAAAGGGGTTTGTTTTAGATACCCATTTAATTTTGGGTTCTTCATAATTAGATTTACCTTTCTTAACTTTTGGCATTAAATCACTTATATAGTTCCTTTAGGAACTCAAACTATTTTATGATAATTATATTTTTTAATAGAGTATGTATAAACATAGTGACTAAATTTTTCACAAAAATTACATTCAACTTTCTTAGGAATATGTAGCATGGGTCTTTTTACAAATTTAGTTGGTTTTTTATATGTATTACTACTTTTAAAACGAAAATCTTTTTTAAATATATAATTTTGTTTAGCAAGAATCATATCAAATAACTTATTTTCAATTTGAAGTTTTTTTAATATTTGTTGTAGAAATATGTTTTCATTTATAAGTGATTCTATTACATCTTTACTATCAATAGACTCTTTTAAGCAATATTCTAATTTTTAAGTTCAAGATTAGATTATTCTAAATCTTCACATTTAGTATAAAAAGTATAAGATGTTGACATATAGTTGTCATACTTATTTTTCAATGTATCAAATTCATTAACGAGTAAAACATGATCCCTTTTGATCAAACAATATTTTTTACTAATCTTTTTAAGTTCATCATATGAATCATGAAATGCTTTAAGTAATTCATCATGCAATAACGAAGTTTTGGGAGAGTCAAATACCTCATTGTTGAAAGTCATTAAGGCATAATTTTACCACTTCTTCTTCATCATATGCTTTGCATATTATTTCATAAGTCATTAAAGATCCTATAAGTTTTTTAAGAGGAAGATTGTTCAAGTCTTTAGCTTCTTAGATTATCATTATCTTTGGATCCCAACTTTTAGGGAGAGACCATAAAATCTTGCTCACCAATTCAAGGTTAATATAGTTTTTACTAAGATATTTTAATCTATTTACAACATCCGTAAAATGAGTGTATATGTTAGTAATATATTTGTTTAGCTTCATTTCTAATAATTCATAAGTATGAACAAGAAGATTAATTTTAGATTCCTTTACTCTATTGGTTCATTCATGTGTGACTTCAAAGATATATCATATGTCATGTGTGGTGCCACAAGTAGAAACTCGATTAAACTTAATTTTATCTAAAACATAAAATAAGTCATTCATAGCTTTAACATTTAAAGAAAATATTATTTTTAAAACCAAACTCGACAACATTCTATAAATCAAAATCCATAGAAAGTAAGAAAATCTTCATTCCTGTTTTCCAATAGATGTAATCCGTCCCACTAAACATAAGAGGACATGTGATAGAATGTCGCTCTTAATTGCTTGAAAATATCATTTATTCTCTCTTGGGTATTAATCCAATTATTAGAATCGTAATGTCACTAAAAGGAGGGGGGGTGAATTAGTGCTATGTCAATTTTAACTGATTTTAAAGTTCCATCAATAAATCTATATCAGGAATATGATTAACTAAAAATATGAGTAAGAGTTATGAGTAAAATAAATAAGTAAGAAACAACAAATCAAAAGAAAGAGCAGGAATGCAAACCGATTTATAGTGGCTTAGTCTTTTCAACCTACGTCCACTCTCGATTCCTCTTCCCTCGAGGCCATCGACTTTTATTATCGATCTTTTTTCTAACAAGCGAAGCTCAACTATCATTGTTATAACTTTTCTCCTTTTAATAAGTTTAGGAGAGAACCTCCGCACTTACTTTTTTATAAGATCTCTCACCTTCTACAACTTGACACTCAAACAATATTCAAAGAGAGATTTTACAACACTTTTGTACTCAAGAATAGGTACTTAATCAACCAAGCCTGAGTGGGATAGATCCCAAAAGGCTTCAAGAATGGAGCTAAATATTTAAATCCCCAAAATTTTAGGGTACTAGTAGTACTACCATTGGCACCGGGCAGTACTTTCATTGTAATTGGGCCACAAATCATGGCTCTAGTAGTACTACCATTGGCTTAGGTGGCACTACCACCACCTTGGGTGGTACTATCGTCAATATGGGCGATACTACCATCTAAAATGTTAAAAAAGCACAAATAGTACTTTTCGACTGACTCAAGCGATACCATCGCTTGGGCCTGACGGTGCCACCATCTAGGCCTACTTTTGGTCACTGATTTGACCTTCTAACATACCTAATTCGACCCTTATTCAAGTCCAATGGATTTCTTGATAAGTTGGCATAATTTCAACCAAATACCAACTCAATTTGACCTAGAAAGACCTTAATAAAGACTTGGACAATCTAACCATATATCTAGCACAATTACGAAGCTTTTAGCATGTTGTACACTATTCTAGCATGTTGTCCGATCTTTCGGCACTTCATTCAAACCTCCAACATATCGTCTGATCTATTGATATGTCAACTTTCCTACGACATCTGATTTTTTAGCATAATACACGATCCTTCTAGCATGATGCCCAAACTTATAACACAAAGTCCAATCTTCGATACGTCGACTAATCCTCCAGCTCGACATCCAATTTCCAATATTATACTTTTCTCGATATAATGTCTGATTCTCCTACGTTGATAATTGGACCTTTTATGATTTGAGTCTGTAATCAAATAAATTCTTACGTCACTTATCTTAAAAACATATTAGTCTATAAAATCATCAATTGATTTCATAATCAAAATTCGTGATTCAACACCTCCTTCGTCCTCAGCTTATTCCAACCAAACAAAGATATAAGAACATGAAAAAGGAAAGGATCAAAATGAGAGGGATAAGATTAATTTAAATAATTATGATTAGTTGAAAAAAAAGATAAAATTTAGATTAAAATAATTAGATGAGGGTGCAAAGATTTATTGGGATATAATATTTTTTTATTATTTAAAAAATTATATTATATCTTTTGGCTAATATAAATATGTACTTTTGGATCAATCCAAAACACTACTAAAATATTCCTAATTCATGTAAAGATACTTCAAAATACTCCTAGTTCCTATAAAGTTGAACTTCAGTTAAACTACCTCACACTTTCATATTACTACTATTAGAATACAATTTTAACACCTACTGTATCTTTTTTAGGATGATTTTAAGATAATTATTTATTGAATTTGGTACGTTTTGGGATACATTGCCTAAACATCCTCCAAATGGCCTCAAATTTATACATTACGACTAACATATGTACTAAAACAAATTGTAATGTTTTATTTTTTTATGAACTTAGGATAATTATTCATCAAATTGGTAGATTATATAAACAAGTGTATTCTAATTTATTTTCAAATATAATAGATCTACTTCATCCAAAGGAAATGATATCAAACTTTCACATTATCATTATAATATGATTGTAATACCAATTATGATTTTTTTTTGTTTTATGATAATTATCTATCGTACGTTTTGAAATATATTATGTAAATGGGGAAGAAGGGGAACCATAAAAAAAAGAATGTGCAAAAGGACAACCAAGGAGGAGAAAAGAAGAAGGGGCAGCGACAAAGAGGCAACGACTACTACAGCTGGGATGAGGAGGTCAACAACCAACAACAAGCACATTGGACAATCTTATTTCAGTACTAGATCCTATTCATTACGAGAAGGATAACACAGGTTAGTTTGGGGAACTACAAGAAATAATCTAAAATTTTGTTGAACCAGACCAAATTGTTCAAAAATAACAAATTATATATAATCTATAATGAAAACCAAACAATTTAACATAAATGAAGACATCTATTTAATAAAGGAAACCATCAAATAGAGGGGCATCATTTGATTAAAACGTAAATAGTGAAGACATTTTAGGTTAATTTGGAGAACTACAACAAATAATCTAAAGTTTTGTTGAACCAGATCAAACCGGTTCAAAAACAAAAAAAGAAAACGACATCATTTAACAAAATGAATGAAGATATCTATCCATTCAAAATAATACACCTAGTAATTGTTTAATAGAAAGACATCATTTGATAAAACACAAATAGTGAATAGTTTTTCAGGTAAATTGCCCAAAGGTTTAGGGATTTATACCACAGAAAAGAGGAAAGAAAAGGTAACCCATGATTCATAGGCTGCGAATAGAATGAAACAAAAGACTCGAGAAAACCAAAGAAAATTTCTGCAACATAGGCACACAAATTAAAATAAACAACCTTCGTATACTGACCCCCCAAACTATCAGTGCGGGATATCAACAATTAGAGTGGTAGAACCATTGGTCTATATTGCATACAGCATAAAGGGTAAAGCTTCCAAAACCTTATATCCAGATTCACATACATAGATGGTAACAACTCAAATGTCACATACACCACTCACCTTGATGGAACTCTTACAGATAAAGCTGCCAAATTCTATAGCAAGATTCTCCAGAGAGCACCATGCCTAGTCTATTCTTTGCTCGTCTCATCTCTTGAAGTAGATATCTTCAATTTGCCCAAGCTCAGGTGTTTATCCATTATCAAATAAAGATACTTGCGCTGCTATCAGAACTGCTCAGGTGGTTCTCTACTCCAAACTTGCTTCAAAATTTTGTTGCTAAAAACACTGGAAGAAACTTCATTGGATCCGTAGATGTTCCCAATTTGATTACAGCTACTGAAACCAAGTTAAAGAGTGCTGTTAACCACTGCTTAAACAACCTCTCTAAATATTTTAATTAGGAATTATCAAACTCTGTTGCAATTGATCAGATCTTTACAAGGTATTGTCTCATATGCTAATGTGCACTAATTTCGCACTCAAGAGAGCAATTATTTCTCAAGTAAAGAAATAAATAATTAAATGTGACATCTGAAGAGAACCCAAAGGTTGAATTAACCAGAATGAAAGGTCAGAGCAATGGCTGATAATAAGCACAATTTATGAAGTAATTAGCTATGAGAAAGGATACAGTACAGCTACTAAATGAATTGTCACTGACTTACAAACCCACAATTGATTTGACTCTAATTTACACTAATACAATTTACCATCACAGAATAACGCTCAGATACATATAGTGTACAAAATGGAAAGAAAGATAAACAAACTAAACTACAATAGCATATTTCAACAAGCATTAGCCTAAAGTGGCAACAGCAACTACAATAATTAATTACTGCTCCCAACTGTTTATGGCCAGACCCAAGGTTCACCTCCTCTTGAGCTTTGTCGAAGTGATGTCATAATCATTCCTTAGCATCCAAATTTTTGTTTGACATTTGACATTACCTAACTTCAATCTCTTAATCAATGTTGTGAACTAAAGGTCATTATGCTTAGCTTTCGAGTGTTTGCATGTGACAATATGTATTCCTAATAAGAAAGATGTCCATTTGACTAATTGTAACCGAAAATATTTGATAGGTGGTAGCTTTGACTTGTTTATTGAAAATTGTAAGATCAAAGATAAAACAAAATCTCAAATCATATCTTCTGTTTCATCCTTTTTCATATTCATTATATCCATGTTTCTCACATTTTATGTCATATAAATTTTCAGAAAAGTTGTATTTTAAACTTACAATATATTATTTATGGGGACAGGCAAAAATATTATTATCATTTCACCTAAAACAATTTTCAATAAGAAATTCCTCCACATTGTCTGTTAACCTCTACAATATTTTATTTTAATCTTACATAGAATGATCTTATATTATTTTCCTTTCCTGTTTACCTCGTTAATTCCAGTTTTGTCAACCTTTTTCGTACCAAGGTTCTGCAAGAAAATTATATTTTATTCTTGAAAACATTACATCTACCAGTCTCATTCCTTCCCTTAAGGAGTTCCTAATCAAAAGTTGCCAATATTAGCTTGCTGTTAATCCATGCTCTGGAGCAATCCAAAATAATATTTGAACCCTTTGTTACAGTGTATATGCATAAGGTTCCAACAGCTCATTTCCACTCGACATCCTAGCCCACATGGTTATTCCCTTTGAAGAATGTCAACAGTGATAATGCCACATGTCACTGGCCTAAGACACCCTAGCCTAACATCTATCAGTAAAGGTCCAAGTTCTTGTTTGATCTGACAATTTTGCATCAGTTATTAGCTAATCTGATATAATCCTCCTTTCTCTAAGCTTAGGACTGGGTACAAAATGAATACACAACATTTTTCATAAACAAGCAAAGTTCTTATTGTGTACCTGTATGTTATAATTTGACAATGGCATATATATATAATATACAAATCAAGCAAAAGCACAAGCTGAATTTGAAGGTCATGGATAGTATCGGCACGTACACAAAACCATTCTCCACAAACATGGGTTTTACAACATGTTTGGTGCAGAGGAATCAATTTTTACCATCACAACTATAGAAATCATCTGTGGCTAAAAGAGAAAAGTAGGATAACCTTCAAGTACAACAAAAAGACACAAGGTCCCAACTATTTGATGTCCTCTATTTTTCCATGGATCAATCACCACTCAATTTACTTGACTGGTGTATCCATACTCTCCTTAAATATGTTTAAATCAGTTCAACATTGTAACAATCACGGTTTAAAATAGCAAATTCACTGGTTGATACGAGCTGGTATTACCAATCGAACAGCCGACTGAGATGCAGATTGGACAATTTCACTTAAACTGGTCCACTATGGATTGTACCAAGGTTTACAGTTTTGAATAATACCGTATCGGTACGGGCAGTACGTACTGGTCCGACTGCATACCGGTACGTGGACCACTCGCTACCGGGCGAAACGCTTAACATTGCCCCGTATCGGACGATACGGGGTTATATCGGGCGATAATAGTCAAAATTTCGACCGTTACCGCCCAACACACCTTGGTAACGATAGATTTCGACCATTATCGCTCAGTAACAATCGAAATCGACTGTTACCGATCGATAACAGTGCTCCAACATTCAAATTGACCGTTGGAGCCCTTTCTCATAGGTTTTCAAACTCATCTTCTCTCCTATTTCACTCCATTTCACTCTCATACTTTTTTAAACTATCTCAAACTTTTTTTTTCTCACATTTGCACTCTCCTAAACTCTACAAAACAACGATTTGTGAATTAAATCGAGGCTAATTTAGGAAGATTAAGAGAAAGAACTTTCTAATCAAGAGGTATGTATTCTTTTTCTTTAATTAGAGAGTATTAAGATCTTTAATATTATGATTAGTGTGTTTAATATTGATTAATTCGAAATTAGACACTTAATAGGTCAAATATTTATATTTCATGCATATTAAATATTGAAAGATATTTATGAAAGTAAAATAAGTTTAATTAGGTTTTATTCAAGTTATTGTATGCTACGATTAATCATTTAATGATGATTTAATCAAAATTTGATCAACTTTATGTCAATTCAATGTCTTTATTATCTATTAGGGTGTTTGACATGTTTATAGTATTGAAAGAAAAGTAATTAATGGGTAATTAACTATGTTAATCATGTGATTAGTGTATCTAATGATGATTTCATTATAATTTGACTTATATTGGATCACAATTCATAACAGACCAAAATACGAACCTTGCATAAGGTTATTTCTCAAAGTCCGAAAAAGATATGTGATACTATTCTTACCTAATTTACATTGATTTTGCTAAACTTATATTATTACTATATTTATTTCTAACTTAAAAATCCTATCCTAACTTTTTCTTTTTTTTTCAAATATTTTCGGAAGATATTACGGCTAAATTAGGTGTACCATTCGGTACACCCTAGCGTACTGCTCGGTACATAGTACCGTACTATACCCAGCAAACCTCAAAACTTCAATACGGTACGAAATTTCAATCATTGAATTGTACCATTTGATAAACTCAGTGTGCCTAGTGAACAGGACAGTAAGAGATCAGCACCAATATCTTTTTTTTTATAATAGCTGTCAATTCTTCTTTTTCTTTGTCTCTCGGTCCGTCTCTACAACTCTCTTTCATTTCTCTTACCCTCTGCCTCCTCCCCACTGTCAAATCCTTTCTATTTTGTTCAATAGTTCCCTCCTCTCCTGGACAAACCAAAACCAGTCAGCTCAGTGGTCTACTGACACGTCATATGACCAACCATGCTGATAGTTGACCAGTCAGCTAAAAGATCAAATTAGATTTTGGAACAAGATTTAAATCCTGATTATGATAACAATAACACAAGTCACCCTAAAGCAAACAACAAACGGTTTTTTAAAAAATCAGATTCTATGTTAATTGGATTAAATATTAGTTCTTAAAAGCTTCAAAAGAGTTGGTAACTCATTCTAAAAAGATAAAATTAGCACTATCAAGCAAAGTACCACATATAGGTAACTAAACTTGCTTAATACACATAATAGTAAAATTGCAATTTTCACTCACAATTTATGTTTGCCAGGTTCAGCCATTTATATTTTGTATGCAGTTTCAAGGGGCAAATCGCTTCTTAAACAATACATGTCTCTTTGAGGGATCCTTTGGTTTACTTTTCAAACCATGCCCAGCCTGCTTGCTCTTCCCAGTGCTAAAAATTAGCAACAAGAAAACTCATTGATAAGATCAACAATTCCAAAATTTAATAAATACTACTAAGGAAAAAGGATAAGAAGGCATACCTGTATTCCATATACACCATCCCAGTCGCTCCGGAGAAAGCACTCATTGATCCTGCATAGCGTTTGCTTTTAATATTAGCAATATCATCTGCATCTTCTTGCAACTGCTCCAGACCCACCATGTCATCCCCCGCATTCAGTACCTGTCATAAAAAAATTTGCCATTAATATTTATAATATTAAACTGTAAAGCATTGATCTTTAACCAGGGAGTCATTGAAAATACCTTGCTTAGTAGTTCAATTTGCTCCTCAAGGCTATGATAGCTGAGTTCAGCACCTGAATCAGGAGGCGGCAAGCTGGTGATTACCTGCAACAGTCATAGTTTCCATTGATTATATAGAATCTCAATTCAATCAACAGGTCAAGAAAACCGAAGGATAAACAAAAACCGATACATGCAATTATACCAAACTGAAGAATTTAGTCTTGCATTCTGAAAAATCAACAAAGATACTACTAAATATTTAGCTCAGCATTGAAGAAGATATAACACAAATAAAAGGTGGTGACTTGATATTGTGCCCTTTGTGAATCAGACGAAAAGATGCAAATCAAAGCTGGAGATCAAGGACACAGACAAATAAGTTTTGACATTTGTAAGCCTCTACAAACATGAAAATAGATTATTTTAGGGGGGGGGGTGGGTGGGGTGGGTTTCTACTTTTTGTGCAGNGGGGTGGGTACCACCTTGAAGCTATATCCTTGATCAATTAAGAATTGCTGCCTTTTAGTAGAGTAATACATCTCCTGTATCAAGTAGAAAGACCAATTATTAATAAATCATAACCAAATAATGCATGACTGCTCCATAACTTAAGCCAGTGACCAAGAGAAGCAAAGAAACAAAAGAAAAAGGAAAAAACAAAACCTGTGTATCTGTGGAAACAAGGGAATAGAAAAAGGCATTGTATTCTTCTTTTCCACCTGCCATTCTGTCTTGAAGTCGGCCCTATGTATACAGTAAACATCAAACACTTAAACAAAAGCAAATTCAACATACACACCTTAAAAATTCAATCAAAAAGGTGAAACGACAAGCGCACCATACAAGATAAGAACATTATAAGAAAAAACAAACCTACCATTGAACATATGACTAATAAATGATGATATCCAATGGTAAAGTGTAAAGTATACCAACCCATTATGATTACATCTAATAACAAAAGAACAGAATAGACATAAATATGTCTACGACAAGTTATATTTCTGAACATTGTTTCAGATAATTTAGAAATTCTAGAATCAAAAGAATCATACCAGGTAAATACAAGAAAATGAGTTCAGGTAAATGTAAATGCTTCACTAAAATTTAAGCAGATTGACATGATGTTGCATGGATATGCACATCAGTCTTAGTCGCATTCAGAATGTTAGATCAAACAAGAAAAAGAAGAGATGAAAGATCCGGAGATATATAACTGTCATTATATTCAGATGATCATGACCTTGAGTTGTATAAATAAAAATATTTAAAGATAATTAGTTGAAAGCTACAGTAAGAAGTGTTTATTTCTGATTTCATCATGTTGTAGAAGTCCAATAACACAAAACTGTAACTTCTTATTCACCCAAACATGTTGAAAATGAATTTTCTCAAGGTGGAAGCCATAGTCCATGTAATGCTAGATGATAATCACATGATACTCATGTCGATCTGCTCTTCTAAGTATTTTAGGGCTTTCCCTGTCCAGCTAATAACAGCCCTTTTAGCTTTTAAGCTCACCAGCTTGATCTGGATTCCACTTGCCCAACTTAAAAGCCAAGTTAATAAATTCATTGCTCTAGTGCCATTAGGTCTGAATTGCCTGGAAGACAAATTCAAGACACACACACAAATAAACAAAAGCTATGTCCAAGACATGAGTTCAATAGATTCTGATGACAAGACGCAAACAAGCCCATATATAAACATGTAAACCCTGCTGATGCAAGCTCAAATCAGAGCTCTTATATAACGAGCCAGATAATAGTTGCAAGTCCACTTCTAATCTCAAGATATGAAATTAAACTAAATTTACGAATAAGTTGTTGAATTGTCAAACACCATATACAAATTGGTTATCCTAACTTCATTTCCTTGTCATCTAGCAACAACAAAAGTACCTTTGCCCTAAGAATACGACCCAAACGTTGGGCTTCCTGACGCCGTGACCCAGCATGAGAAGAAATCTGTATTATCACATTTGCTTCTGGAATATCAATTGAATTATCGCCAACCTGTATAAGACAGAAGAGAACAGTTAGGAAGTCAAAATGTGCATTCAAGGACACTTGTATATGAAACAAGAAAAAAAGGTAAAAAATGATAGAACATGGACTGTCTAGAAAAAAAAGTTGCCATTAAGCATATTAAAGCATGGATATCAAGGATTCTTTCCCTTAATTCACACATGAATGCAAACAGGCTCTGTGGCAAATATTAGTGAACCGAACCAAGACTCTGCATTAGGCTTCCATGACTACTTGCACACTTGATAGTTAGGAAGAATATACATGAGACTCGGGCATATGCTAATTCAATCTTCACATGGTTCCCCTATGCTTTTTCTACTGCTCGAATATGATTAGACCAATATGTACCATTGAGGCACAACCTCTACTTCCAAGTAACAATATCCCCCCATCAAAAGAAAAAGTAAATAGACTAATATCAGGACCAGAATGCAAAAACCTTGGACAAGAAGATTGTATTGACATCAGGGCTATTCTTAAATGCTTCAAGAATCCTTGTTCTCTCATTGTGGCTGAAAAATAACAAAGGAAAGATGCACGATAATGAAACAAAGAGCAAGGACAATGAATGTAAATACAAGAATAACATCATCAGAGTCCCCAAATACCTGGTTGCGCCATAGATCATGGGCTTGCGCAGCTTCATTGCATATGCAGTAAGTGCAAAGAGGTTATCAGCAAATACAATAATCTTATCACCACGCTGCTGCTCATGAAAGCGAATCAAAAATTCGCAAGCTCTGAACTTATTTGGATTCATCACATAGAGTGCCTAGTAAGAGGAGAATGAAAGTAACAAGAAAAGTGACCCTGAACATAGTGATCTGAACTGATAGTATCAACTAAATCACAAAATATGGTATTCCCAGACAGTATATGGATCCAGCTAAGTCTCTTTTAGGAGGAAAATTGTTATCAGATTGGACTTTTTTGCTTGAGGTGAGTATGATGACTGTCTTCTGAATCCAAGAAACTCATGTGCCAATCAAGATAATTGACTAAGATATCAACAGAAACCTGATTTGATAAACTACGCTAGACAGCAACAAACATATGATTTAATAAACTAAATTGCTCTAGAAATAAGCTATAAATCATCATATGCATAATTACATCTAAAAAATTAAACTGTGAATTTGCATAGCCTCAATAATGCCGCTAAGCAAACCTTTCTAAACCTCAAGAAAAACCAGAATGGACAATGACTGCAAATCCATGATCATCGTTACCTGTATCCAGAAACCATCAGAACTTCCACCTAAAAAGGAACCAAGTTGCTACCAATAAGAAATCAACTTGCTAGTGCATGATTATGGTAGAGTTCCACTTGCAGTGAATATGAGGCGACTTTACATTATTTCAGAAGTTCATGTTATGACAAAAGATGTGATTGAATACACATTTCATCACCAGAAAGCACCCATAATTGCAGGATAGGATCATGTACCATCCACAACACTCATGTTGCCTGCATTACATTACCTGTTCTTCAATCTTCCACAAAATGAATTATCAGTCTTCTATTTAAGGATCACATCTTACTGATCAGATCTAGGGATCCATGATTCTTTTTACGACATTAACATGACATCTACAATTTACTTGGCCTAACTCAAACATTTAAACCAATATAAAAAGTTTATACATACATTAATATATATATATATATATGTATATATATACATATACATATACATATATATATACAGGATTTGTTGTACCGCCCAACAGGGTATAGTATGGGTGATACATACCGGTCCAATAGGTAACCAACAAGTGGACCGCCCTGTACCAAACAATACGAGGTCTGTACCGAGCGACACGGTTGAAACTTGACCGTTACTAACCTATACTGATCGGTAACAATCGAATTTCGACTGATACTGATCAAAAGCTCAGATTTGATCCCTTCCAACGGTTAATTTGACCATTGGAACAAATTCAAAGGGTTTTTAAACCCTTTCCTCCCCTCTCCTTTTAATGCTTTTTACTCTCTTCCACTCTTCAACACTCTCAAACTCATTCTTACTCACATCTCTTTCATTCTCACATTTTTACTATCTTAAACTCAAACAAAATTACGATTTGCGGATTGGATCAAATTTGAGAGACCAACAACAGTACGATGATAGTTGGTCATTCTTTTCCAAAGCTGATCGGTCATATAATATGTAGTAGGACAATGGCAAAAGTAGAATTCTGGCATTCAAAGGGTTTTTAAACCCTTTCCTCCCCTCTCCTTTTAATGCTTTTTACTCTCTTCCACTCTTCAACACTCTCAAACTCATTCTTACTCACATCTCTTTCATTCTCACATTTTTACTATCTTAAACTCAAACAAAATTACGATTTGCGGATTGGATCAAATTTGAGAGACCAACAACAGTACGATGATAGTTGGTCATTCTTTTCCAAAGCTGATCGGTCATATAATATGTAGTAGGACAATGGCAAAAGTAGAATTCTGGCATTCTCCAACCTCCGCACCAATACATGCCAAAATTATACTTGCCTCAAGAGCTGCCTCGAACACGTGTGGTTCACGACATTCAAGCTATAATCATCACCACATTGATGTACTAATGGTACATGATGTATCTATATACCACATGTCGTAAGAGCAATTTCTGAATTGGATCCAATAAGCATACCATATTGATATACAAATACATAGGATTGAAGACCCCGATCCACCGCCAGTAGAGTACCATCATTCTTTTTTATGGCAGAACTAGGTATATCCATCGATCGATCTATTTATTACTTGATTTATTTGAATCTTAAAGGTTAACTCATATTCTAACAATTCAAGTAATATCTTTGTAAATAATTCAATATCAATGGAAGGATGGTTCAAAACATGCCAAAATGTAGCTCCTCAAAGCCCAGAAAAGATACATGCAGCTATTCCTTCCTAATTTAGATGATTTTTGATGAAATTATAGTAAACTTACATTTAGTTTCAAATAAAAAACCCTAATCTAATTTGTTCCTATTTTTCAAATTTTTGGGGGCTTTTTCTGTCGTCGACATGCCCCGTCAACACTCAACACGTCGATACGAGGCGACACGTGCCAGGCCGCCAACCAACACCCCCGATCGGCATGAGAAGTCAAACCCTATATATATATATATATATATATATATATATATATATATATATATAGAAAAAAAAAAAAAATATATTTTGTATATAA
>LVTN01001542.1:28489-52085 GCA_001649415.1 Musa itinerans
GCTTCTTCCGGCGAGCTTTTGGCGATCTTCCGGCGAACATCCGACGAACCTTCGACGATGCTCCTGCGGACTTCCGGCAAACTCCTGGACTTGCGACGATCCACTTGGCGAGTTCCGACGAGCTTCTTTGGCAAGCTCTTGGACTTCTCGGATTTATTCCCGTAGAACCTTCGACGACCGTCCGGACTTCCGTCGAACTCTCGAACTCCCAACGTGATCATAGTCTTGACTCCGGCGTAACTCCTGCTGCATGTCTTACTTTCATCGTAGTTAATCCTGCACACTTATCTCAACATATGGATTAGATAATAAATGACAATTGACTTCATCATCAAAATCTGAGATTCAACAATCTCCCCCTTTTTGATGATGACAATCAATTGATAACGGAGTTAACCTTAACTCCCCCTATCTATATGCCATACTTGAGATAAGTCATTCTTGAATTCAAAGCCTTTGAATTCAAGAGACATTGATAAGTTAAAATTATTTAACCTTATCAATACTTCCATCATGATTTCTATCATGATGTATCTCTCTGAAAATGATGTCAAGGCATGACATCCATTTTCAAATCTTTCATTTCAAGTGTGAATGATGGTAGCAATTCATCATATGGTAAGATATCAATATTTAATTCTACGGTTGACGTCTTTGATATCTTAACATGGCATAATGCAAATATGGCAATCAATTCATATATGGCATTTATAGTATCAATTCATATATTTCTCCCCCTTTGTCATCAACGAAAAGGAGAACGATATAACCAGCTTATAAGTGCGGTGCCATAAGTAGGTTCATGTCATTTTTCAACAATGAGTGATAAGATACCAAACATATAAACATCTCAAGAAAACATGACATGGAGATAGCTTTTAATACTTCTTCCTTTTTATTTGCTATTATCTTTATGCATGAAGGAGGAAGGCTATTTGTGAGTTTGAAGTCAAACTGATGAGAGATTGTATCATGCTTCATTTTTACAGGTATCAGGATATGTATAAGAAGCAGGAATCATTTGCTAGATGATACGTGTATGAATCATTTCTCAAAAAATCTATTTCTCAAAGAATCATTTATAAGCAGGAATCATTTCAACAAATCTATTTCTCAAAAAATATTTTTCACATGATACGTGTATGAGAGATGTATTTGCTAGATGATTCCATATGTCAAAAATCAGTGATACCCATAGTTAAGAGAATCCGAAAATAATATTCATAATCTTTCATGCATTCGGACAAGACTATGCTATTGATTTTCAAATACAATCATGAAGACAAAACATGCTTATTATCATGGAAATTTTTTGTATCCAAAACACATAATTTCCAACATGTTATTTAGGCATGTAATGGCAATCAAGTGATTTAATCATTCAATCAAGAAAGTCCAAAAATTGATTTTAACAAGTTTAATCATTCGAACATATTTTTGCCATAGTTTTTCAAATACAATCATCAGACATGCTCATCATCATGGTAGTAAGATAGCAAGTTCTACATCATGCAAGCTAGTGAATCTTATAACATTTTAGAACATGCATGATCACCAAAGCATCATAAATTTTAATGATGTGCAAAATTATAAACTTTGTATGTTTGCATTTGTGAGTCTTGAGATTTGCAAGATAGCACATTTTATATTTTCTTGAGATTTCAAGCTAGTAATTATCAATGGTATTCAAGATAGCAATTTCTTCTCTTTTAAGAAGTGTAATTTTTTGCTTTCTTCTTGAATTGTGCAAGTTAGCTATCTCCCCCTTTGTCATTGTCAAAAAGAAGGGAAAAACCCTTTACATCAATTTATTTAAATCATGACAAAGGTTAGTATCAATCTCATTTGTGCATCATTATATTTTCAAATTAAAACATGCACATTTTTAGAACATATAAACTCATTATTATATGCATGATTCCAAATCATCATTCATATTATTTCAATCGTTGTTTCAATCATCACTATAGCTTATCATGCACAATATGTAAAATCATCTAACATGACATTAACATTTATTTTCAAAATATTTATCACTATTTTCATGTAAGATAATGAAGTATTCATGATATCGAACTTTAATCAACATTTTAAAGTATTTATTACTTCATTCTGATCATGATACCAAACATTTATCATTTAAAGCATTCATGATACACATCATACAAAAGCGTATGCATCATTCATAAATATTTCAAATCATCATGGTATTAATTTGTCACATTGCATCCTACCATGCATGATCGAAACTTCTCATTTGCATACATCAAAATAAATTCATGAATATCTCATGCATTCATATCATCACATGAGGAATATTGAAAAGAAAATAATTGGGTGATAAATATTTCATGAAAACAAAGACATCATGTCATAAAAAAAAGACCTCTTGAATTACAAAAGACATGATTTATTTTACCAAGTCTCCTTTACTTTGTAAATGTCAAAAAGAATTGTAGGAGATCAAATGTTATAGTATCTTGATAAGAAATCTTAAGTTATAAATTTCGAAAAATCAAGATAAGTCTTATTCAATTTCAAATCAACAAAATCATCAAAATCTCAACATTACTTTCAAGAGATTCAAAATGGCATAGATAATTTTATTAATCTCTTAGTGAAAAGTTGATAAGGTAGAGAAAAGTAAATTTTCAAGAAAAATACGTTTCTCTTTTTAGTTGTTTCAATTCATATGATTTTATTTCACTTATGTCAAAACTGTATCATGTTTAAAACCGAAAGTGCAAGTTTTACAAAGATCAATAAGGCACTTTTATTATGGTAAAAATTGATAATCCATAAATCGCAAGATTCATCATGAATTATAAAACCATTTAACATAAAGCATATTCATTAATCATGGTTTTTAAAACATCATTATATCATCAAGCATGACTTTATAAGGCATTTTTAATCAAAATCAATTTGTTTATCATAATCATGTAATTTTCATGAAGATTATTCTAAACTAAATAAAAAAAAGGAAAATACATCATGAAAAAGCATTATGTAATTTCAAAATAGATTAAGGGGATTTTGATTACCTCATCATTGTAAGCGGTTAAGGCATAGTGTGTCACCTCGCCTTTCTTGATTTTCTCCTCGTCTTCGGAGGAGCTCGATTCATCCCACTTTTTGTTCTTTTTCTTGCATTCAAAGCAAGTAGTTCCGTTCTTTTTTCTTTTTAATTTTTGTTTCATTTGCAGTTTAAGTTCACCATCACTTGAGCTTATGCTCGAGTGGTCTTCAAGTGTTCTTAGTCCGAAATCCTTCCTGTTCTTTGGAAGGTGGTTCTCAAGTTCTTTACGTGCATTGCACGTCATTTCATAGGTCATCAAGGACCCTATTAGTTCTTCAATTGGAAATTGGTTCAAGTTTTTCGATTCTTGAATAGCAATTACTTTTGAATCCCAAGTTTTAGAAAGTGAGCGCAAAACTTTGTTAACGAGTTCAAAATCCGAAAAGCTTTTACCAAGAACTCTTAGATTATTGACGACATCCGTGAAACGGGTGTACATGTCGCCTATAGTCTCGCTTGGTTGCATTCGAAAAAACTCAAAATCATGCAGTAAAATGTTAACTTTCGAGTATTTGACTCTACTAGTTCCTTCATGCGTGAATTCAAGTGTTCGCCAAATATCAAAAGCCGTTTCACACGTAGAAATCCGATTGAACTCATTTTTGTCCAAACCGCAAAATAAGGCATTCATAGCCTTTGCGTTTAAGGAAAAATACTTCTTCTCCAAAACCGACCATTCGTTCATCGGTTTAGAGGGAAGTTGAAAGCCATTTTCAACGATATTCCATAAATCCAAATTCATAGAAATCAAGAAAACTCTCATTCGAGTTTTCCAATAAGTGTAGTCCAATCCGTTAAACAACGGTGGACGAAAAACAGAAAAGCCCTCTTAAAAGCCATGAAGAGCCATTTCTCTCGGGTGTAAATCCGAAATGAGAAAAATCGGGCTCTGATACCAATTGTTAGGACCGGAGCGGCACTAAGAGGGGGGGGTGAATTAGTGCAGCGGAAATCTTTCAGCGATTAAAAACGAAAGCTACGTTCGTTCGATAAAGACTATTTTGATGCAAAAGCCGATTCTAAGATCACTTATGATTAAGTGCAGTTTACGTCCAAACACAGTTTGCGTCAAAGCGCAGTTTACGCAGTTTGCGTCTAAATGCAGTTTGCGTCTAAAAGCAGATTACGTCTAAACGCAGTTTGCGTCTAAAACGCAGTTTTACGTCTAAACGCAGTTTACGTCTAAAACACAGTTTTACGTCTAAACGCAGTTTGCGTCTAAAACGCAGTTTTACGTCTAAACGCAGTTTACGTCTAAAACACAGTTTTACGTCTAAACGCAGTTTTACGTAGTTTGCGTCTAAACTCAGTTTTGAAAAGATCTGAACTTAGAAACCGTTCGTAAAAGCGCAGGAGACAGTTTGCAGTTATAAATAGAATCAAAACGTAAACGTAAACTGCAATGTAAAGATCATACGAAAACACCGATTTACGTTTGAATGCAGATTCAGAAAGATCAGAGCTTAGAGGCTTGTTCGTAAAAGCACAGAGAGCAGTAGCTATGTAGGTTCAACCGCTTGTCAGGGGCGGTTGCACCGCCTAGCCAGAGCTCGGAAACTGAGCTCGGGCGGTGCCACCGCCCACCCAGGCGGTGCCACCGCTGGCCAAAGTTCTGGGTCCGAATGGGCTGATCCATTCGACCCAATTTGTGTCTTTCAGGGGCCCAATTGCCCCAAGATTAAGTTAGTGGGATCACCTCCCATTTCTAACTTAATCAATGTGCTAACTACGATATTTCTTAAGGCATTTACTGTAGCTTGTTCCGGTGCGTCAATCGCTTCTTCCGGCGATCTTCCGGCGAACATCCGACGAACCTTCGACGATGCTTCTGCGGACTTCCGGCAAACTCCTGGACTTGCGACGATCCACTTGGCGAGTTCCGACGAGCTTCTTTGGCAAGCTCCAGGACTTCTCGGATTTGTTCCCGCAGAACCTCCGACGACCGTTTGGACTTCCGTCGACCTCTTGAACTCCCAACGTGATCATAGTCTTGACTCCGGCGTAACTCCTGCTGCATGTCTTACTTTTATCGTAGTTAATCCTGCACATTTAAAACAAAACTTCAATTGAGACAATTAATCCTAAGCAATTAACCAAGTTGTCCGGCATGTCATTGGTCCGTCGACGCTTCGTCCGATTCTTCGGCGCATCGTCCTCTCGTGCGGCCTATTGCCCAATCGGCCAGTTGACTCCGCAACTCCGATGTCCTTGGCGCAATATCCGCTCTTCTTGGCCCGATGCCCGAATCCTCGGCACGAAGCCTTCTGTCGATACGTCGACCGATCCACCGGCCCGACGTCCAATCTTCTGACATGTTTCTCCGGCACAACATGATTCTTCCTGCTTTAATTGTCTCATCCTGATCGAAGCATCCTGCGTCACTCAAAACGCAGATTAAAACATAAACATATATCAAGTGGTTTCATCATCAAAATACGAGATTTCAACAGATGGAAGAGGAATCAGAAATGGACATAAGTCAAGAAAACCAAACTACTATAAATTGATTTGGATTACTTCTCTTGCTTTTGATTTGTTACTCATTTACTTTACTCACAATCCTTGTATTTTTATTTAATCATGTTTCCAATACGGATTTATCGATCAAACTTTAAAATTGATTAAAATTTACACTAACACTAATTCATACCCCCCCCCTCTTAGTGTTATTATGATTCTAACAATTTGTATCAAAGCAAGGTTCTCTCAATTGAATTATTACTCAAAAGAGATCTAATAACTTTTTTAGGCAATCTAAAGGGTCACTACATCACTCGTCCTCTTATGTTCAGTGGGATGAACTATACTTATTGAAAAACTAGAATGAGAATTTTTCTACTTTTTATGGATTTCAATTTATAAAATATTATCGAGTTTGGTTTTCAAAAACTTTTAAACTAATGGATGATTAGAATGATGTTAAAAAGAAAATATTTTCCTTAAATGTTAAACCTATGAATGCTTTATTTTGTAATTTAGATAAAAATGAGTTTAATTAATTTTCTACTTGTGACATCACACATGACATTTGGCACACACTTGAAGTTACTCACGAAGGCACAAATAGAGTAAAAGAATCTAAAATTAATCTTTTGGTTCATAGTTATAAATTATTTAGAATAAAATTAAATGAATTTATTAGTGATATGTACACCCACTTTACGGATGTTATCAATAGTCTAAAAACTCTTAATAAAAATTATACTAATCTTGAATTGGTGAGTAAAATTTTAAAGTCGCTTCCTAAAAATTAGGATATGAAAGTAACGACAATCTAAGAATAGAAAAAACCTTCCAAAGAAAAGGAAGGATATTGCAATTAAATCGAAAAAAGACTACTCAAGCGAAAGCTTAAGTAATGATGATGATGACATAGCACTCCTTACTAGAAGATTCAAAAAGTTCATGAGGAAAAATAAAACAAATCCTACACTTCAAAAATGAGTATTCACAATTGAAAAAGAAGTTGTCAACCTAAGCGAAAAAGAAAGCACTTAAAATAACATGAGATAAATCAAGTGAGTCAGAGATTGAAGAGCAAATTATTAATGAAGAAGTGACAAACTACGCCTTAATGACCTTCAACGATAAAGTATTTAACTCTCCTAAAACATTTTTATCATATGATAAATTACTTGAAGCATTTCATAATTTATATAATGAACTTGAAAAGATAGGTAAAAAATATAATTTGCTAAAAAAGGATTATGTCTCTCTTATTAATGAATTTTATACATTGAAAAATAAGTATGACAATTATATGCCAACATCTTGTACTAAATATAAAGAGTTACAATCTTTTAAAGAGGAAAATATGTTTTTATGACAAACATTAGAAAATTTTAAAATTAGAAATAAGTCACTTGATATAATTCTTATTAAATAAGGTTGTGTATTTAGAAAAGAAGGTATTAGTTTCACAAGTAGTAATATATATCAAAAGCCAACTAAAGTTGTAAAATGACTCACGGTACATAATCCTCCTAAAGTTAAATGCAACCTTTGTGAAAAGTTTGGTCACTATACTTACACATGCTCCCTTAAGAAATATAGTGATCATAAACTAGTTTAGGTTCCTAAAGGAACCATAAATAATTTAAAACCAAAATGTAAGAAAAGTAAATCTAACCATAAATGACCCAAAGATAAATGGGTACCTAAAGCATGTTAGGAATAAGTCGGCACAAAGAGGGGGGGGTGAATTAGTGCAGTGGTAAAAACGTCGGTTTAAAAAATCTTCGTACGATTAAAACCGATCGGAAATATGTTTAACTTAAAAACAATTATGTAAGCATACAATGAGAAAGTAGAGCAGTGAGAGTAAAGAAGGGCAGTTTGTAGTAAATGTAAATTGCAAGAAGTAAATGCAAACCAAGTTATAGTGGTTCGGTCGTCGTGACATACATCCACTCCACCGATTCCTCTTTTGTCGAGGCCACCGACATCTACTAACAATCTTCCTTTAATATGGAAAGATCAACCTCCTTCTTATAACTCTATTCTCCTTTTGCAGGCTCAGGAGAGAACCTTTACACCCTCTTTTTATAAAGCTTCCCTCACACTCTCCCTTAGAATGGTCTCTAAACTTTAGGAGGAGGGACTCTATAACTTATAAGGGTTTTCAACTCTAGAAACATAGAGTTTTTGTTTTCTTTTCTTCCTCCTCCATGCAGGAATAGCTGGGGTATTTATGCTCCCTTATGCTTCCAAGTTAACATCTTCCGAGATCGATTTTCAACGTATGAAAGATTTTTTGAACCGACGTAATTTTATCCGCTACACTAATTCACCCCCCCTCTTAGTGCCGACTCGTTCCTAACATTATTGTCAGACAATGATTTCATAGTCCCAGTGGTGCATCTGTTCCTTAGACTTGAGACATAAGGATGTCCTGTATGAGTGCTCCACTCTTTAATACCGGACTAATATGTTTGGATGTCCCAAATCTAACACAGCCAATCATCGAGAGTAGTCGTCAACCTTACGAGGGCTATTGAGTGTCGATAGAGGATCATCCACTATCGATGTCATGAGAGGAATGTCCCATGTGTTCTTGCTCAGACAAATCCCTAGCTAGGGTCATTCGGATTGAGAGAGAAAGAGTTCTCCGGGAGAATCTGATTAGAGAAAGACTCGAGTAGAAACCGTATGGGTCTGATAGCACCATGCCTGGTATACGGTTTCTCGAATATTAGATGGATGAGGGTCTATAGTTACACGGTAATTGAGGACAGACATGTCCAATAGATTGAATTCCCCTGTATCGTTTGAGGACTGCGGCGTAGTGGCTTAGTACATCCGCAGTCGATGAGTCGAGTGAATTATTATGAAGATAATAATTTACTGAGCTAGAAGGAGTTCTGACAGGTATGACTCATGGCCAGCTCGATATTGGGCCTAGAGGGTCACACACATATGGTAGGCATTACGATGAGTAGAGGTTCGGATATGAGATATCCGCCGGAGCCCTTATCTTATTGGATATCCAATAAGCCCCTGAATTATTAGATTCTATGGATGAGATCTAATAAGAGCCCATGAGAGATTATTGGATAAAGATCCACTAATGTAAGAGGCTTGGGTAGTTGGATGGAGATCCAATACCCACTAGAGGAGGATCTATTAGGGTTAAGTTGACAAGGGACCTCTATAAATAGGAGAGAACTAGTGGTTCATAGGCTAGAGCTTTTTGGTTGCTTCTCCTATTCTCCTCCCCTTCTCCACCTCAAAGCAGGCCTGAAGTTTTGAGGAGCGTCATCGTAGCCCTGCTTTGTGGATCATCGCTAGATAAGAGGGCGCTTGACCTCATTGACCCTCTCCTAGAGATCTACAAGGATTCAGGGATATATGATCTCCCTAGGTAACACAATCTATCTCATATGTGGTTTTCTATTTCGAGGATTTCTGCATACCAATCTTCGCATGACGACGAATATATCTTTAGGAATTGGGAATTTTATTTTCTATTCTTCAGTTGCGCATGTGATGTCGCCCCTAAGATTTTCCAAACAGTGGTATCAGATCTAGGTTGTTCATGCAAAAATTAGTTTTAAACTACGTGTGTTGTGTTTTGGAGAAGCTTTTGACGTCAAAATCGTATAAGTGAGAAAGGGCAGCAACTATTGCTACCCTTGCTAGCCTCACTAGCATTTGCATTTAGCAAGCTTGCTGGCGGCAGCCTATGAGGGCCGGTAACCCGCTGGCGCAGCCTACAACCGCTAGCGCTACCACTGGCAGCCCATTTTATAGAGGCGCCGCGGGGTAGTGGCGCTTGTGGTAGCTACGCCAGCGTGCAGCGGTGCTTGTGGCCACTGCGCCCGCGTGCAACGGTGCTTGCGGCTGTTGCGCCCGTGGGTTGAGGCGTCGTAAGACAGCGGCGCCTGCAGGTGCTGTACCCACGGACAGAATCGCCCAGCGGGGCAGCACCGCCTGTGGGAGGTGCCCTGCGGGCAAAACCGCCCGCAGAGGCGGCGACGCCCACTTGCAGGGGTGGCACCCCCGCGCCACCCCGCCGCACAGGCCACTGCCGGCAAGGTGGTGACAGTCATAGTAGGGAATATGGAGAAAGGGGCTTAGTGTTTTTTGGGCACAAGATAATTTTGCCCCTCGAAATTTCAGAAATTCCAGATTCTATCTTTTAACTAAATTATGAAAATACCCCTTAGCATTTAAAAAAATTCCTTGCATGTTCCTGAGTTTAGAAAATATTAGTTAATTAAAAAATTTAATTGATTATTATTTTTATTATTATCTAGTAGTCCTACATGATGATGATTTATACATGTGTTGTAGATATGTAGATAGATGATCATGGACCGTATAATGTGTACTTCTGATTATTATTATTGGGGCCTACGAGTCTCCATTTTATTTCTCGTTTATTATCAAACCTGTGTGCCTATGATTAAGTTGTAATCACACAAGGAGGCGCAACGGGAGTGTGAAAACGATAGCGGGACCCACGAGACGGACGATCGTGATGCATGGAGATGCATCGAGATGTAGACGAAATAAACATGGATGAGATGGACAATCACAGGGCTTAGAGATGCACCACTATATATATAGATCTTGATGTGAGTGATTAGACCCATTAGCTCAGGCCTGATCACATTAGACTGTGGTCCATGATCATCTGGTGTAATTGCTCATGTGATGTATGATTGTTTATACACATACTAGATATGTATATATATATATATTTACATGTGATGTAGATATATATTAAATATGTATGTGTTTGACATGTCATATTAGGAGACCAAATCAAAGAAACCTCTCTCTCGATAATATTAAGTCGGTAAATGTGAGGTAATTAGATTGACTCACGTGGCCTTCCATCGTTATAGGTAGGGATTGATTCTCGATGTAGGTTAAGTTGGTCGAGTCCCTTAAGACTCACTTATATCGTGATTCACTATCTTTTCTACGACATAGAGATGTCACCAATGACCTGAGGATATGGTATGCTTGGTCGAGTCCCTCGAGAGTATATCATCGAATCAAACTCATCTTGTAACGATGGTGTTGACTTAACCGAACATCATGGTTGGTCGAGTCCCTTGAGACCATGGTGATTTGGAGGCCGAACAGGACAGAAATCATAAGCAGTTGTGATCGGCAAGAGTTACCTACCTTTCGGGCTTAGTGTGATTGGTCGAGTCCCTCGAGGTTACACTAAGAAGCTGATTGGATCCCGATCCCCACTAAAAGTTTGCTGGAGACTTCCATTTCACGTGTTGAGGGTGTCGCGTGACTTACCAGTAAAATATTGGGAGCATATTAAGATAGAATTCCATATCTTGATTATTTATTTTTACAAAATCTATATATTATTTATTTCTGCTGTATCTTTATTTTCAGAAAATGTCGCTTTCAAATCCCTTACATTGCATACTTGATGTCAATCGTCTCACTGGTCCAAATTATACGGATTGGCTCTGCAACTTGAGAATTGTTCTCACGGCAAAGAAAATCGTGTACGTCCTTGATATAGTGATGCCTACACTCGAGGAAGGGGCAAGCGAGGATGAGATCGCTCGCTACATGAAGTACATTGATGAGTCCACTCTTGCTCAGTGTTACATGTTGGGCTCCAGAACTCTTGAGTTACAGAGACAACATAAAAAGATGGATGCCAATCCATTCTCCTACATGTCTGCAAACTGTTTGAGGAACAGGAAAGGACTTAGCGATATGAGATATCTAAGAGCCTCTTCCGCGCTAGGATAACTAAGGGGATACCGGTTTAGAACCATGTCCTAAAGATGATTGAGTGGATAGAAAAACTCACAAGTCTAGGAATGGTCCTAAAGGATAACTTGTGTCAATCTTATGTTTCAGTCTTTACTAGATTCCTTTTCACATTTCATAATGAATTTTAATATAAATAAGTTTGAGGTGACTCTCCTTATGCTCCTCAATGTGTTGAGGGAGGCAAAGTGCACTATCAAGAAAGAGAAGCTAGTTCTCTATACTGGTGAGACCAGAAAGAAAAGGAAAACGGAAAAGTCCCTTAAGAAGGCCAAGGGCAAGGGCAGATCGGGTAAAGCAAAGGTTGCTAAGAAAGACCCGACAAAGGACAAAGGCCAATGCTTCCACTTTGGCAAAGATGAGCACTGAACGAGAAATTGCAAAGAGTACCTTGTAGAGAGGGAGAAACAAAAGCTCGGAGAAGCTTCAAGTATATTCATGATCTTTGTCAGATATTTGTAATAGTGCATTGGTATTGGATACTAGTATTGCTTATAACATTTGCAATTTGTTATAGATTCTAGCAAAGCCGAGGAGATTGCCAAGAGAAATATTGCATAATGGTTTGTTTATGCTAGACATTGCTCCACATATCATGGATGTAAGTTTGTCTAAGAGGACACGAGATGAGGTGAATAGTGTATACTTATGGCATTATAGGCTAGGTCACATCCATGAGGGAAGGATTCAAAAGTTGCTAAAAGATGGATATTTAGATCCATTTGACTATAGTCATATGCAATCTACGAGCCTTGCCTTCGTGGAAAATTGACCAACTCTCCATTTAGTGGAACTAGAGAGAGAGTCATTGAGTTGTTGGAACTCATACATTGTGATGTATATGGACCCATGTCAACTCATGCCATTGGTGGTTACTCCTACTTCATTATCTTTACTAATGATTTCTCAAGGTATGGACATATGTACTTAATGAAGTATAAGTCTGAGACCTTCGAGAAATTCAAAGAGTATAAGAATGAAATGGAGAACCAGACTGGAAAGAGTATTAAGACTCTTCGATTAGATCGAGGAGGTGAGTACTTGAGTACAGAGTTTACCCTGTTCCTCAAGGACTATGAGATTCTATCCCAATGGACACATTCTTATACACCTTAGCTCAATAGTGTATCTGAAAGGATGAATCGTACACTGTTAGACATGGTGCGGTCCATGATGAGTTTCGCTGACCTACCTATCTCATTCTAGGGATACGCCCTAGAGACCATAGCTTACCTTCTGAACAGAGTTCCAACTAAATCGGTAGTGTCTACACCATATGAGATATGGAAAGGGAAGAAGCCTGATCTTAAGGTTGTTAATATTTGGGGCTGCCCTACCCATGTTAAAAGACACAACCCGATGGTATTGTACCTATCGGTTGCAAGTGGATCTTCAAGAAGAAAATCAGAGTAGATAGAAAGGTAGAGACCTATAAAGCAAGGCTAGTGGTTAAGGGGTATCGTCAAAGGCAAGATATTGACTATTACGAAACCTTCTCACCAATAATCATGCTAAAATCCATCTAAATTCTATTGGTTATTGCAGTACACTATGATTATGAGATCTGACAAATGGAGGCGAAAACCACATTCCTCAATGGCAACCTTGAGTAGGAGGTATATATGATACAATCTGAGGGATTCATGTCCAAGGACTGCCCAGATAATGTGTGCAGGTTGCTTAGGTTCATTTATGGATTAAAGTAAGCTTCTTGAAGTTGGAACATAAGATTTGATGAGGCAATTATATCTTATGACTTCATTAAGAACGAAGATGAGCCTTATGTATACAGGAAGGTAAGTGGGAGAGCTATCACCTTCTTGGTGTTATATGTGGATGACATCCTGATCATTGGGAATGATGTAGGAATGTTATCCAAAGTAAAGACTTGGTTATCTAGATACTTCTCCATGAAGGATTTAGGGGAAGCATCCTATATCTTAGGGATTTAGATCCATAGAGATAAATCCAAGAGAATGTTTGGCTTGTCCCAGTCTAGGTACATAGACATAATTGTCAAAAGGTTTGGTATAAAAAATTCCAAAAAATATCTCATACTGATGAGACATGGGATATCGCTTTCTAGGAGTATGTCCCCAAAGACTCCTGAAGAAAGGGCGAATATAGATAGGATACCCTATGCCTTAAAGATAGGGTCTATCATGTAGGTCATGCTATGTACTAGGCCTGATAGAGCGCATGCTTTGAGTGTCACGAGCAGGTATCAAGTAGATCTAGGCTTGGAGTACTAGAAAGGAGTAAAGTGTATCCTTAAGTACTTGAGAAAGACTAAGGATCTTTTGCTGGTATATGGAGGTAGTAGCCTCGATGGGTACATAAACTCTAGTTTCCAGTTTGATATCGATGATAGCAAGTCGAATTTGGGGATTGTGTACACCCTGAATGGAGGAGCAGTATACTAGAAGAGTTCCAAGCAAGATACTACTGCTGACTCGACCATAGAGGTAGAGTGTGTTAGGAACAAGTCGACACTAAGAGGGGGGGTGAATTAGTGCAGCGGATAAAAACTATGGTTTCGTAAATCTTTCATACATTAAAACTGATTTCGGAAAGATATTAACTTGAAATACATTCAGAAAGGTATGCAGCAAAAGTAATGAGGAAGTAAAGTGGTTTGCAATAAGATAAACATCAAAACATAAATGTAAACTAGATTTTTATAATGGTTTGGTCGTTGTGACCTACATCCACTCCACTGATTCCTTTTCCGTCGAGGCCACTAGCATCCACTATCAGTCTTCTTTCAATAAGCGAAAACCAACCACCTTTGACAACTCTTTTTCCTTTTATCGGGTTTAGGAGATAACCCTTACACCCCCACTTGCTCCTCTCTCAAAATATACTAACACTTAAATCTTTTGAGAGGAGTCCACACAAGACTACAACAGCGTTTCTTTTCTTTTTCACTCTTAATATTTATGTATGTTAACCAGGAATGAGAGGGGTATTTATAGGCTTCAAGTGAATTCAAACTTGGAGCCTAAAAATGTCTCATCCCGTGTCCTGGCGGTACCACCGATTGCAACACTAACGCTGGGCGGTACCACCACCTGACACAGTCTCGGAGATTGTGCCATGATGATTACACCTGTTTGGTCACTGTTTTGGCCTTCCACTTAGCCCAACACAGCCCAAACATGGGTCACTGAATGGGCCTTTCTCTTGGCCCAAAACAGCCCTATTTTGGGCCTAGTTGGCCCCTAATTGAGTTGGCTTAATTACGTTTTAAATCGACTCAATTAGACTCTAAACTGACTCTATCTAGACATAATCGATTATAAGCAAATCCTTATTGTCCGGCATGTTATTGGTTCTTCCGGTGCTTCGTTTGATCATTCGGCGCATCGTCCTCTCCTTCGGTGTATTGCCCAATCAGTATGTTGTCTTCTCGTAACATCTGATCTTCTTGGTGCAATGTCTGATCTTCTTGGCCCGATGCCCGAATTCACGGCCCAAAGCCTTATGCCGATATGTTGACTGATCCTCCGGCCTGACGTCCAATCTTCTAACATGTTTGCTCCGGCCCAACATCTGATTCCTCTTGCTTTAATCGATTTGCCTCTTCTGATCAAAGCTAGTCATGCGTCACTAAAATGCACATTAAATAAACACTATCAATTGGTTTCATCATCAAAATTCGAGATTGAACAATCTCCCCTATTTTGATGATGACAACTAATTGATAACGAAGTTTAACTAAACTCCCCCTATCAATGTGCCATATTGATAGAACTCTTGGATTCAAAAATCCAAGCAACGTCATGATAAAATCATGCATAACAACATACTTCACCCCCTTTGTCATCAACAAAAAGAAGTTCAACTATAAAGTGTTTAGACATACAAGTTCAAATCATTTCATAATATCTAGTTTTATCATCATGCAAGTTTTATAACATACAGCTAGCAAATTTGTTCATCACCTTACAACATGCATAATCACCAAATCATCATTAATTTTGAAGATGTGCAAGATTGCAAATTTTGCAAGTTTGAATTTTTGCTTCTTAAGATAGGCAAACTAGCAATCTTCGGTGATGTTCAAGATAGCATTTTCTTCTCTTTTGAGAAGTGCGATTTTTTACTTCCTTTGCAAAACACAAGGTAACAAAATTTTACATCATTTTACAACATGGAAGCGAGCAATTTGGCAAGTGTTACTTCTTTTTGAAATATGAAGGTTAATAAGTTTTTGAAAAAGAATGCAAGATAGCAAGCAAGCAAGATAGCAATGCATCATTTTAGAATATGCAAGCTAGCAAATTTTAAGTTTTGCAAGTTTGTAAATTTTGCTAGATGTGCAAGTTAGTAAGTTTGCTTTTCTTTACGATGTTCAAACTAGCAAGTTTTTCACACATGAAACTTGGAAAAAAATTTTTGCATCTTGAGCTAGCAATTTTTCTCTCCCTTTGTTAATGTCAAAAAGAAGGGAAGAATATAATGTTGTAATTCTTTTTCTTTTACATCAATTTTCAAATCATGACAAAGGTAAATAACAAAGATGAAAAATGAATGTCAAAAGACCATATATCATTTTTGATAGGTTTATTCTTTTGTAAATAGAAAAGATGATAGGAAACAATCTTGATTAAAAAAGAAGACTCAAGTTAGAAATTATCAAGATGTCAAGTAGCATATCATGGTTTACAAGAACAAGTTTCCTTTTTAGTGAATAGCAAAAAAAATCGTAGGAGAACAAGATCTCAATTCATGCATATAAAAACTTCAATCATCAAATTCATGATTTATCTAGAAAATTCTCCTCTTTAGTAAATGACAAGAAGAAACAAGGAGAAAAATATTTCAATTCATAGAAAGATCACAAGTTATAAATCTTGAAAAATCAAGATAAAGCTTATTCAAATTCAAATCATCAAATCAAAATCGTTTTCAATAGATTAAAAAAGAAACATAGGTAGATTCATTAATCTCTCATTTTTTTAAAATCGATAAAGTAGAGAAATTTTTCAAGGAGAAAGCTTTCCTCTTTTTAGTTGTTTGTTTCATACAAGCATGTCTTTGTCTTTTTTTATGCCAAATAAAAACATGCATCATGGTTTAAGACCGGAAAACAAATTTCATCATCACGACAAAAAAATATGACACATTAAACATATGGGGTCTTTAAACAAGAGATTTGATTCATCATTTTAATTCTTTAAACATACGACACATATGGCTTTTTTATATGAAAACTATCCATCTTGTTTAAAACCAAAAAAGCAACTTTTATTGTGACAAAGATCAGTAAGCCATAAATCACAAAAATCATCATGCATAATTTTGAAATATAAACTTATTAAGTATGATTATTATGCATCATTACTTTGGGCATGATAATAAAACATGGTACAAGTTTTTTAAGGTACAACATGCATAATTTCATATTAAGCATGATATCAAACCTCTTAACATTTTCATTAAGACATCAAGCATGACTTCATTGGACATAAAGCATTTTCAATCAAAATCGAAAATTATCAAGATACATATTATTTCTCCTTAAAAAACATATATAGGATTATCATTAGATTTAAATCTAACATTTTATTCCTATATCATAAAACGTGTAATTTTCATTATCATTTTCAAAATTACTAGCATGATCCCAATTTTTTAGCATTTTCATTACCTTATTAAACATGCAATTTTCAAGAAAAATAATTTTTCTAAATTAAATTAAAAATAACTCATGAAAAGCATCATGTAATTTCGAAATAAACTACGGGGGTTTCGTTTGAGTATTTTACCTCATTGTCGAGAGTCACCAAAGTGAAGTTTATCGTTTTGTCTTCATCAGTTTGCTCCTCTTCTTCGGATGCACTCATTTCATCCCGAGTCACTTTGAGTGCTCTCTTCTTCTTTAGAAACTTATTTTTAAGTTCGTTTTTATTCTTTAGTTCTTGTTTAATGAACTTTTTAAGCTTCATAGTTAAGAGTTCAAAGTCCTCATCACTTGAGCTTTCGCTCAAGTGGTCATCATGTGTTCTAAGTGCCAAATCCTTCATGTTTTTTGGAAGGTTGTTCTTAAGTTGTTCATGTGCATTGCACGTCATTTCATAGGTCATCAAAGACCCTATAAGTTCTTCAATTGAAAAATGGTTCAAATATTTTGATTCTTGTATAGTCGTTATTTTCGAATCCTAATTTTTAGAAAGTGATCGTAAAACTTTATTAACAAGTTCAAAATTTGAAATATATTTGCCAAGTGCTTTTAAACAATTGACGACATCTGTAAAATGGGTGTACATGTCAACAATGGTTTCGCTCGGCTTCATTTGAAATAGTTCAAAATCATGCATTAAAAGATTGACTTTAGAATCTTTTACTCTACTTGTGCCTTCGTGTGTGATTTTAAGAGTGTGCCAAATATCGAAAGCCGTCTCGCAAATAGAAACTCATTTAAATTCATTTTTGTCTAAGGCACAAAATAAGGCATTCATAGCCTTTGCATTTAAAGAGAAAGTCTTCTTCTCCAACTCATTCCAATTGTTCATTGGAAGAGAAGACTTTTGAAAACCAAATTCGATTATATTCTATAAATCGAGATTCAACGAAAGCAAGAAAACTCTCATTCGAGTTCTCCAATATGTGTAGTTTGTCCCATTGAACATGGGAGGATGAATGAGAGAGTGACCCTCTTGAAAGCCGAAAAGATCCATTTCACTTTGGGTGTTAAACCAAATGAGAAAAATTTATCTCTGATATTAACTATTAGGAACGAGTCGACGCTAAGAGGGGGGGGGGGGAATTAGTGCAAAGGATAAAAACTACGGTTTTGTATATCTTTCGTACGTTGAAACCGATTTCGGAAAGATATTAACTTGAAATACGTTCGGAAAGATGTGCAGCAAAAGTAATGAGGAAGCAAAATAGTTTGCAATAAGATAAATAGCAAAACATAAATGCAAACCAGATTTTTATAGCAGTTTGGTCGTCATGACCTATATCCACTCCACCGATTCCTCTTCCGTCGAGGCCACTAGCATCCACTTTCGGTCTTCCTTTAATAGGCGAAGACAAACCACCTTTTACAACTCTTTCTCCTTTTTTCAGGTTTAGGAGATAACCCTTATACCCCCACTTACTTCTCTCTCAAACTATTCTAATACTCAGATCTTTTGAGAGGAGTCCACACAAGATTACAACAGCATTCCTTTTCTTTTTCACTCTTAATACTTGTATATGTTAACTAGGGATGAGAGGGGTATTTATAGGCTTTAAGTGGCTTCAAACTTAGAGCCTAAAAATATCTCATCCCGAGTTTCCCATATCCTAGCGGTACCACCGCTTGTGCTGGGCGGTACCACCGCTTACAGCACTGACGCTAGCGGTACCACCACCTGCAACACTAGCGCTAGGCGGTACCACCGCCTGGCACCCTACCACTGGGCGGTACCACTACATGACAGTCTTGTGGAGATTATACTTGGTCGGTACCATCGCCCAGACCGATGGTACCACCGCCTAACATAGTCTCGGAGACTGTGCCATGACTGTTTCAGTTGTTTGGTCACTGTTTGGGCCTTTTACGTAGCCCAACACAGCCCAAACATAGGTCATTGAATGAGCCTTTCTCTTGGCCCAAAACAGCCCTATTTTGGGCCTAATTGGCCCCTAATTGAGTTGACTTAATTATATTCTAAACTGACTCAATTAGACTCTAAACTGACTCGAACTAGACATAATCGATTACAAGCGAATCCTTATTGTCCGGCATGTCATTGGTTCTTCCAGCGCTTCGTCCGATCCTTCGACACATCATCCTCTCCTTCGGTGTATTGCCCAATTTGCATGTTGTCTTCTCGCAACATTTGATCTTCTTGGCGTAATGTCCGATCTACTTGGCCTGATGCCCAAATTCATAGCCCAAAGCCTTCTGCCAATACATCGACCGATCCTTTGTCCCGATATCCAATCTTGTGACGCGTTTGCTCCGGCCCAATGTCTGATTCCTCCTACTTTAATCGATTTGCCTCTTCTGATCGAAGCTAGTCCTACGTCACTCAAACGCACATTAGATAAACACTATCAATTGGTTTCATCATCAAAATCCGAGATTCAACAACGTACATTGCTATAGCAGAGGCAACAAAGGAGGGAGACTGGATGAAGAAGTTCATCACAGATCTAAGAGTCGTGCCAAGCAACGAGGAATCAAGTCCCTTATATTGCAACAACAATGGGGCGATTGCTCAAGCAAAGGAACTCAGGTCTCATAAAAAATCTAAGCATGTTCTGAGGAGGTTCCACCTGATCAGAGAGATCGTGACCCGATGAAAGGTAGTAGGTGAAAGAGTTCCATCCAAAGATAACATTGCAGATCCACTGAAAAAGTCTTTGTCTTATATTGTCTTTGAGCATCACAGGGGTCTGATGGGGATCAGACACATAGGTGATTGGCTTTAGGTCAAGTGGTTGATTGCTAGTCATAGGTACCCTAAAAGCCAATCACGTGAGTGATAGCACGTGTGACTTGACATGTAGTTTTTTTGCTTATTATATTTTGGTATTTATCACTTTATATGACTTATTACACATATATAAATATATATATATACATATATATACATATATATACATATATATAGTGATATCATTGGATCTGTGCAATGAGAATCGGATCGTGATTAGAACATAATAATGGGATCGATTCACCTTTAAACACAAATACTAAATAATCCTGGTCATAGGTTACTTGAGAGGGACATCGAGATAACAGGACAGACTAGTGTGTTGTATACCCGTCCATATGATGGATGTAGCTGGTCTCATAGCTGCTCGTGTGGGGACACTAGGGATACAATACAGATGCTCATTAGGGAATGAGTTCACTTATTGATCCGCTTACGGAATGTTGAATGGTTGATGATGCCTTATTGTCGGACAATGATTCCGTAGTCCTAGTGGTGTATCTGGTCCTTCGACTTGAGCTACCAAGGATGTCTTGTATAAGTGCTCCACTCTTTGATACCGGACATATATGTTCGGATGTCCTAGATCTAACACAATCAGACATCGGGAGTGATAGCCAACCTTACGAGGGCTATTGAGTGTCGATAAAGGATCATCCACTCTCGGTGTCATGAGAGGAATATCCCATGTGTTCTTGCTTAGACAAATCCCTAGCCAGGGTCATTCGGATTGAGAGAGAAAGAGTTCTCCGAGAGAATCCGATTAGAGCGAGACTTAGTAGAAATCGTTTGGGTCTGATAGCACCATGCCCGATATACAGTCTCTGGAATATTAGATGGATGAGGGACTATAAGTACATAGTAGTTGAGGACAGACAGGTCCAATGGATTGGATTCCCCTGTATCGTCTGGGGACTAGGGCAATACGTCCGCAGTCGATGAGTCGAGTGAATTATTATGGAGATAATAATTCACTGAGTTAGAAGGAGTTCTGATATGTATGGCTCACAGCTAGCTTGATATTGGGCCTAGAGGGTCACACACATATGGTAGGCATTGCGATGAGTAGAGGTTCGAATATGAGATATCCGCCGGAGCCCCTATCTTTTTGTTTATCCAATAAGCCCCTGAATTATTGGATCTTATGGATGAGATCCAATAAGAGCCCATAAGAGATTTTGGATAAAAATCTACTAATCTAAGAGGCTTGGGTAGTTGGATGGAGATCCAACACCCAATAAAGGATGATCCATTAGGGTTAAGTTGAGAGGGGACCTTTATAAATAGGAGAGAACTAGTGGTCATACGCTAGAGCTTTTTGGTTACTTCTCCTATTCTCCTCCCCTTCTCCACCTCATAGCAGGCCTAGAGTTTTGAGGAACGTCATCGCAACCCTGCTGTGTGGATCACCGTTAGAGAGGAGGGCGCTTGACCTCCTTTACCCTCTCTTAGAGTTCTGTAGGGATTTAGGGATATACGATCTCCCTATGTAATACAATCTATCTCATACATAGTTTTCTATTTTGTGGATTTCTACGCACTAATCTTCGCACGACGATGAACATATCTTTGGGAATTAGGGATTTTATTTTTTGTTCTTCAGCTGCGCATATGTTGTCACCCCTAAGATTTCCCAAATAGTCTAACATTATATGATTCCTCCTTTTAGATACACCTTTGAGCTAAGGTGCATAAAGAGGTTTCCATTGGTATAGAATCTCATGGTCCTTGAGGAACCGGGTGAACTATATACTCAAGTACTCACCTCCTCGATCTGATCAAAGATTCTTGATACTCTTCCTAGTTTAGTTCTCCACTTCATTCTTATACTCTCTGAATTTCTCAAAGGCCTCGGACTTATACTTCATCAAGTACACATGTCCATACCTTGAGAAATTATTAGTAAAAGTAATAAAGTAGGAGTAACCATCTATGGCATGAGTTGACATGGGTCCACATACATCATTATGTATGAGTTCCAATAGCTCATTGGCTCTCTCTTTAGTTTCACTAAAAGAAGAGTTAGTTAGTTTTCCATGAAGGCAAGGCTCATAAGCTGCATATGACTCATAGTCGAATGGATCTAAATATCTATCCTTTAGTAACTTTTAAATCATTCCCTCATGGACGTGACCTAGCTTACAATGCCACATGTGCACTATTCACCTTATCTCGTTTCGTCTTAGATAAACTTACATTTATGATATGTGAAGCAGTGTCAAGCATAAACAAATTATTATACAATGTTCCTCTCTTGATGATCTCATCATCTAATAGTATTGAACAACCATTATTCTCAAAAACTAATTTATATCCACTAACTATCAAACATGAAATAGAAATAATATTTTTAATAATAGAAGTAACAAAATAGCATATATCCGATGTAATAATAACTCCACCAAGTATATATAGGGTGACCTCGCTAACTGCTACTGCAGTAACTTTTGCTCCATTGCTCATCTTAAGGTTCATCTCGCCTCTCGCCAATCTCTTAGGTCTTGTCAGAACTTCTAACAAATTATAAATATGATAAGCACTACCGGTATTTAATACCTATGTATTATCATAAGAGTTTGACAAATGAAGACTGATCGTCAATGTACCTAAAGCTTCTCCAAGCTTCTGTTTCACCCTCTCTATAAGGTACTATTTGTAGTTCCTCTTCTAGTGCCCATCTTTGTCATAGTGGAAGCACTAACATTGTCCTTTGTCGGGTCCTTTTTAGCAACCTTTGCTTTACCCAATCTGCCCTTGCCCTTGCCCTTCTTATGGGACTTTTTTGCCTTCCTTTTCTTTCTAGTCTCACTAGTATAAAGAACTGACTTCTCTTTCTTGATAATGCTCTCTGCCTTCCTCAACATATTGAGGAGCTTAGGGAGAGTCACCTCAAGCTTGTTCATATTAAAATTTATTATGAAATATGAAAAGGAATTTGGTATGGACTAAAGCATAAGATCCACACACAGGTTATCCTCTAGGATCATTTATAAACCTGTGAGTTTCTCTATCCACACAATCATCTTTAGGACATGGTTTTGAACTAGTGTTGCCTCAGTCATCCTAGTGCAAAAGAGGCTCTTGGATATCTCATAATGTTGAGTCCTTCCCTATTCCTCAAACAGTTTACAGACATATAGGAGAATGGATCTGGCATCCATCTTTTCATGCTGTCTCTGTAACTCAGGAGTCATGGAGCCCAACATGTAACTGTTAGGATCAAGAGCACTAAGAGGGGGGGTGAATTAGTGCAGCGGAAAACTTTCGACTATTAAAACTGCGTTCGTACGATAAACGCGATCTCGGTAAGAAAGCCGATTCGTAAATCACTTATGATTAAGCGAGATGCAGTTAAAGAAAAGATATAGAGGCAGTTTGCAATTATAATGGAAATCAGAACGTAAGCGCAAACTGAAATATAATGTTTGTACGATAAAACTGGTTTACGTCTAAATGCCGATTCTGAAAATACTGAACTTTGAAACACGTTTGTAAATGCGCAGAAGGCAGTTTGCAGTTATGATGGAAATAAAAATGTAAGTGCAAATTGAAATATGATGTTCGTGCGATAAAACCGATTTACGTCTAAACGCAGATTCGGAAAGCACTGAACTTAGAAACTCGTTCGTAAAAGCATAGAAGGCAGTAAGCTATTGAGGAGGTTTACAGTAAAGATAAGATGCTCAAAGTAAATGCAAAACGAGATTTAGAGTGGTTCGGTCAATCTTGACCTACGTCCACTTTCGGCTTCCTCCTCCGATGAGGTTGCCGGCGTCCACTAGAGGCCTTCCTTCAATAGGCGAAGGCCAACCACCCTTTTACAGTTTCA
>LVTN01001543.1:9481-20313 GCA_001649415.1 Musa itinerans
ACCAAGGTATAGAGTTTCGAATGATACTGCCCGGTACGGGCGGTACATACCGGTCCAACAATAAATCGATACGCGGACCGCTCGCTACCGGGTGGTATTTTTTTTATTTATAAATTATATATATATATATATATATATAAAGGCGACGTCACACATTTTTTTAAAATTATATATATATATAGGTGATGTCGCACATTGTTTTTAAAATTTTTATATATAAATATATATATAGATATATAGATATATAAAAAAAGATTATATATATATAGGCAACGTCGCCGAAATTTTTTTTTTACTTATATATATATATATATCGAATGGTATATCGCTCGGTATACAGTAAGCACCGTACCGTACCGAGCGAATCTCGAAACTCTAGTACGGTATGATATTTCAATCCTTGCTTTACCCTATACTAGTATAGTAGCAAAGACAAATTTGTACTCGCGTGACTCAAGTTAACAAGCCATGCTCTAGAATGGTGGAATGTCTATCTATGAGCCTACGGCGACAAAGAAATGACAATGGGGTAGTTTAAAATGTTCATCCAATAAGAATTCTACCCGATGTGGATGGTGATGATGATGATGCCATGGAACCTGTGGTGAAGGCAAGGCTCCAACATTTTTAAGTCGAGGCTCGAATTGACATCCCCATCTACAATGCCTCCATCAACATAGAGATGTTAGATGCTTGGCTTGATCAACTTGACACCTACTTTATCCTATTCCGGTATAGTAGTGAAGACAAAGTTGCGCTCTCGTGACTCAAGTTAACAAGTCATGCTCTAGTATGGTGGAATGCCTGTCTATGAGCCTATAGTGACAAAGAGATGGCATTGGGGCAGTTTAAAATATTCATCCGATAAGAATTCTGCCCAATGTGTTACCTTAAAGATTGTTGGAAAAGATTGCACAACTTGCACCAAGGACGAGACCAATGGGTGCAAGACTATACCACCAAGTTTCAATGACAAATGTTGGCGCTCAGAATCTCCCTTGACAGCCACTTAACAGTGATGAAATTTACCATCGGTTTGGATTTTCAGATCAACACTTAATTGAGCCTCTTCAAATTGTGACATCTCGAGTGCCAGCAGGACAACCATAGTGATCGAAAGGAAGAATAAAACCCACATAAAGAGGATTGTAGAGAAGGCTAAAGAGGGCTGTTCGAAGGCTAAGAAAAATTTCGAGAACAGTAAGAATCCTTCTTCCTCGAAGAGAAGTGACCTCTTTTGTGATCACTATAAAATTGCAAGACATATAAGAGAGATGTGCTGGAAGGTTTACCTAGAATTTTTCCTAAAAAAATTGAAGAACTACCAAAGTCAACGGAAAATGGCTATGATGGTCGACGAAGATTTTATTGAACATATGCTGGTTGATCGTGCAGATCTGGGTGATGGTGAGGCTAAAGATTATAGACTCGAGTACGTCCCCCAGTCCAAAGGTTCGAGAAGGGCTCTTTACACTAAAAATCCATGTGAAGCAGGAAGTCATTGATGTCATCATTGACACCAACAGTTAATTTATATGACATGATTGCTTTAAACAAAGAAAAAAAATCAGTTGGAGCATCAGAGACTGCATTATTTTATTTATATAAAGTATAATCAAGCACTCATGGTGCATATAATTTGCGAGATAGGTTTAATCCGATTTTGTTATATGACATCGATGATTCAAATGAATAGTTAGTGGGACAAATGATTACTAACATATTAAATGCCAAAGATGCTTTTTTTTTTTTTTTTAACGATGATAGTTTGAGATCGGGAGATTGAGCAGACAAGAACATTATCTTGTAAAAATAAAGATGAGTGTAAAAGTTTCAAGTTTAATACTTGTAATTATTGAGTAGTAGAAAGCTTAATCTGAAGAAGACGAACAAGAGTATGAGGGATACAAATCAAACGATGGAGATGATGACAAAATCAAGGATGTTAATGATGAAGTGGGCCTTAATGATCTTCTCTTGTTTTATTATTTTTTTGTTAGATTTATACAATGTAATACTTTAATGCTTTATAGATGGTTAAATGAATATAATCTGATCTTTTAGTGGTGATATTTTGAATATGAGCTGATATGGAATTCGTGTATTGTTTAATTTTCATTTTAATGATTATCTTCTCCCTTTTTTGTAATTTTTGTATTGGTGAGCACCTCGCTTCACTTGGGTGAGCACCTAGTGCTTCTGGCATCTTGGAACCTTGGCGCTTTTGACAACACTAATCTCATGGTCATATTGACACTCCCAGGATGCACAATCCTTGCTCGAAGCTCAGATTCATTGTCGACATTATTGTTGTGACTTTCATATTGATCAACATTGTCGGTTCAAATACATGCATATCCATTTCTTCCCACTATTTTTTTTAATACAGCCTTAGGGTTTTTCAGGTATCTAGCTCTATCATAAAATCTTGTTTTATCTCCTGCACACCATTGTACATTTGTTGACATTGGAAAATCCACCCTATTTAGCTGGTCCAATTAATGTAGTCATCGTCGATGCACTACCGATGATGATGGTGCTCGAAGCGATAGGTGTGCTATCATGCTAAATTGATAGTCTCTTGCTTCAGTGTCATTCTCCTACAAAAAGATATCAATTTTAGTTAGGTACACAGATTTTTAAATTTACATTCGATTTTCAAAATCAAGGTTGAATTTATAAGGGATCGCCTGGATCCTTGCAAATCTGACTTTGATTCTTGTGAATTAAGCCTAGATCCATGAAGATCAAGCCTAGATCAACATGTGTAGCCTTGATCCATATGGATTTAGGTTTTATCTGCATGGATTCAGACTTGATCCTCATTAATTTAGTCTAGAGCTGCTAGGAACTATGCTAGATCAATGAGGACATTCATATGAATCTTGATTATATCTATGAGGATCTAGGTTAGATCAGTGATGGTCTAAGGCTGGAAGGTCTAGCCCTCATCTGTAAGGATTTAGCCTAGATTTATGAATCTAAAGTTTGATTTAGGTATTTTCTTCATAGATTTGGGGTTAGATCCACAACATCATTCTTACAATACAAGAAATTACAAGAATCATAGTTTGAAAATAAGATTCATATTTACCTTTTCTGAGAGAAAAGTCGAGTGATCTTTTGAGAATAAGGATTCAGTTGGTTGAGATTGCTCTCCAATTCGAGAGAATTTGAGTTTGAAGAGTGGGATTATGAGACTTTAGGAGAAAAATTGGGTTAAAAAAAGTTGATATTAGAAGAGGGAATAAAGAGAGGTCAAAGAGGATGAAACAAGGTGGTTTAGTATCTTTTAAAATCCCAAGAAACCCTTAATGAGTATTTGTTGGATCCGGTTATTGTTGGCATGCTTATTGCCCAGTAGACTGGTTCCGACAGTCTAAACTGGGTGGTAAGCCGGTTTACTAGGGTTACCACATGGTAATGTCTAGACTAGATGGAAAGAAGTTGCCTTAAGAGCGTATTAGTCCGACCAGTTTTTTTTAAACATTGTTAGCAACATTCACATGTGCTAGGGTGATAAGATGTCATTGAAGGCTCCTGCATCGGCTGCCCAATTACCCCAGAATCACCTACATAGGAACAGTTGGTCCGCCAGCTTGGGTGGCCTTGTCTCACTGATGACAGTATAATAGCCAAGGATGAATTCATCAAATCACCAGAAATTTGCATTGCAACAGCAATAATAAGAAAACCAACAATGAAGGATTCAAAAAGAAACAAATAATTAAATAAGGAGGTGTTGAGAAGATGAGAAAATGAATGATATATCTGCCTAATTGTTTGATTTCTTTTTCATTTTAAATGATGGAAAATTTTATCTATATTTTGGATGGCTTTTTCTACATGCTGAAACTTATTACTTGCATGATAAATGAAATGAAGCCTATTGCATTCTATGGAGATCAACGTCAATAATCAAGTCAAGCCTTAATGTTAAAGACACATCTATTGGGTTTTTGGGCTTTTGAAATTCTGGTGGGGAGTGTGCCTCCTGTAAGTTGAGGCTCTAAATGTGAGCCACAGTGTAGCTTAGTTTGCCATAAGTGGCCTTCAGCATCTCTAAACTTTGTTTCCATATGCTAGTGCATAATATTTGGAATATGCAAATGAATGTTGATATTCCGATATTAGTAAAGCGCTTCAATTTGCTGTCCTTGTTGGTATCTATATTGCATATTCTGATCTTTCTTGCATCCCAGTTTGCTTATTAAATCTAAATCTTAATTCTTCACCATGCTATAATGTCTAACATGGTTTACTTGTTGGGCAGAATTGAAATATACAAGCATAACAAAGAAGAAAGAATTGCTAGAACATGGGGAACAATAGCTCCTGGGTTACCCTATGTTGAGGAGGTAATTACCCGGGCTGGAAATTGGTTGATCGGTGGGGATCTCGAAGTGTTGGAACCAATCAAATACAATGATGGTCTTGACCAATACAGGCTCTCTCCTCGAGAATTACGCAAGGAATTTGACAAACGTGAGGCTGATGCTGTATTTGCTTTTCAGTTGAGGAATCCTGTACATAATGGCCATGCCTTGTTGATGAATGACACCCGTAGGCGCCTCTTAGATATGGGCTATAAAAATCCTATATTACTACTTCATCCTTTAGGAGGTTTTACCAAGGCAGATGATGTGCCCTTGTCTGTGAGGATGGAACAACATAGCAAGGTCACTTTTTATTGTCCGTGTTTTAACTTTAGTTATTGGCTATGATTATATGGAATTCCTATGAGCCTGATATGTTATAAGCCGTCATCTATGAAACAGGTTCTAGAAGATGGAGTTCTTGACCCTAAGACAACCATTGTGGCAATCTTTCCTTCTCCTATGCATTATGCAGGGCCAACAGAAGTACAATGGCATGCTAAAGCACGGATTAATGCAGGTGCTAATTTCTATATTGTTGGTCGTGACCCTGCCGGAATAAGTCATCCAACTGAGAAAAGGGATTTATATGATCCTGATCATGGGAAAAAAGTATTAGGCATGGCTCCAGGCTTGGAGAAACTTAATATTTTGCCTTTCAAGGTATATATGTGGATCTCACTAATTTTAACTTTTTGTTTGTCTCGTTACATTTTATAAGTTGTATGATTGTGGAACTTAAGGATTGACTTTTTAACTACATGCATTTAGTGATTCTCTCATGCAAGGATTTGAATATTAGTCCAATACTAATACCAGTAATGGTTAGGAAAGAAATGGTATTAACATACCCGATGTATGTTGACCTGTACCATCTAGTATCATCTAGAAAAGGAACATACAAATATATATATATATATATATATATATATATATATATATATAGAATGGTATCAAACTGCATGTAATATTACCGATGTTTCTTTGTACCACTCACTATATACTGGTGGAAATGTACTGGTCAAAATATGCTTGCATATAAAAAGTTTGTAATTTCAGTAGATTATAGAAGTAGACATTGGAGTTGGTATCAATTTGACCAGCTACAGAATGTTTGCTCTAGAGTGGATTGGCTAAAGCTATTTTTTGGCATCGTAGTACTTTTTTTATTTTTTTGTGCCTGCGAATATTTCATTTGTATTCTATTGAAGTAATTGATTTGCATGTATGAGTTTGCCCCAAAAGAGGGACAAAGAATGATGGTGGGAACTGGATAGTTTTAAAATGGTTATGGTACAAAACAATTCATGTCTGGTGTTGAAACACTTCTCTGTTTTAATTAATGAGAGCTTCAGCTTTCCTGAATTTAGGTATCCTAGAAAGTTTATTGGTTGTGCCCTCCTTTTACTGGATACATGTTTAACTGTCTAGAGAATGAAGTGCTGTAGGTTCGTAATATATGTATGTTTTCAATCCAGCAATCTTTTTGGATGATAATATTCAATCTGAAAGATGGAAGCCAGTTGAAGCTTCTTTATAATATAACTACTTTTTGTTGATAAAACTTTTAATCTGAAAGTTCCATAATTTTACATATAGATCTAATGTTATTAATAATATATTTTCATCTGTTAAATCTTTTATTCTTCTCTGTTTTATGGTGTTATTCACAGGTAGCAGCTTATGACACTGTGGGAAAGAAGATGTCATTTTTTGATCCTTCTCGTGCTCAAGATTTTCTCTTCATCTCAGGAACTAAGGTATGATGACGTCTGTCTCTTTGGCTTGCTTCTAGCCCTTCAAAGCATCTCATTTTAAATTGATAGAATTTTGCCGGGAAACTCTACCTATTTAAGAGGCATATCTATTTAATAGTTTCGATGAATATGTTCTTTATCCAAGTATCCGATAACTTAACATGTACCTTTTACATGTTGCTACAGATGCGTACATATGCTAGAATTGGGGAGAACCCTCCTGATGGTTTTATGTGCCCTGGTGGATGGAATGTTTTAGTGAACTATTACCAGTGCTTGCAAAACGAAGAAACAGGAAAAGAATCTGCTGTTGTGTCTCTCAAATTATAGTAAACTGATGGCGTGCATGAACATTGGGATGGTGATTTGCCAGGCTTGTAGATCAGAATATCCCATTAAGCAGAGTTTATTTCTTTGGCAATTTGTTTTTGTTGCTTTCGATGTCTGTCCCAAACTGAGCATCTGTTTTTTTCTATCATCAATTGAGGTTCCTTTAGGAATACTGTCGAGTTAATAAAATGTTGTGACGGTATTACAGTGGAATCGAATTTACAGACAACAGGTTCCTGCAGTATAGGAGAGGAGGGAGACAATTGTTGTTCTATCCAATGTTTCATTCGCAATTATGCTCACTGTTCTCTACGCATTTTATGCGTTTCATGTGTCTTTTAGAGCTCAACGTCTCCATCTTTATTGTTGATTTGCTGTAAAAAATTTGGAATAGAAGAAAAAAATCAATGGAAATGTTCAATTTATCATCTTTTCTATTTTTTCTTCGTCAATGTGGATTGTCAATGCAAAAATTTTCTTTTTAGTTTAGTGTTATTTATCTCGAAACAAAGGAAAATCATTGGCTTAGATAACATACTTATTACCAAAGTTATTGGGGTTTTCCTCCCACAAATTGTTTTGATATAACAAAATAATTTATTTTTATGTATAGTATAACATCTTATTATGTATACGCCAAGTGTTTTATCAGGATAAATGGATATGAAAACTAGATGAAAGGACATCCATCAACCAGAACTATGTATTGATATTTGAGGGCTCAAAATGCCTCTATTTTTCAGCCATATAATAAATGAAAGGAATATGGGATTCACTCTAATAATACATTCCCCGTGTTCATATGTTTGTTTGGAAGATGTTACTGAACAGATTTTGCCTATTATTGAAAGATGGTATCAACTGGGCATTTTCTCCTAATTTCTTCTTATGCATGTGTTGTAACATTCCAATTGGGCTAACTAAGTCGGTGAGATATAACCATTAATCAAAATATTTAAATTAAAATTAATAATAATATATTCATGAAACCCTTATAAGTTAATCTCAATCTTACTCACCTCCGAGACTAATCGAAGATATTACATGTGCTATCTCTTTGAAACGGAAAGTAATACACAAAAAAGATCATCTTTTTGTGTTGGAAGATGTTGCTTAATAAGTTGCCTACAGTAGAAAAACTGTATCAGCTGCGCATTTTTTTCCTACGCACGTTAGCACCTCTTTGGAACTAAAAGTGATAAATAAAAATATTTATTTATTAATTACTCTTTTGTTTGGTTGGAAGATGTTGTTTAATAGGTTATCTATTATTGAAAGAATACATCAATTGGGCATTTTCTCCTGCGTTACCTCTTTGGAACTTAACTAAAAGTGATAAACAATAATGTTTGCTCTATTGCCAAATAATTTAGGTTATGTTTGAACAAAAATTAGATTTTTCAACTTAGTGGATCTTGGCATGATGGAATTTAACTCAAGGAAGTAACTAAGATGGATCAATAAGGGTCATTAACTTTGAGAATATTAATTTTATACACTTTTGGTTAATAAGGAAGGCTTGAAATATGATGGTTTTAGAGGGAAAAAAATTAGATGATTTTTCTAGAAAATACTCATATTTTGAGTATTTTTTAATTAGTACCCATCATTATATATATTTTTTCAAGCAGTATCCCTAATTAAAAAAGTTAGCAAACTATCTCTAAAAAATTTTCTCGCTTGTTATAGTGTTTTGGCTTATTATAGTGTTTTTGGTTTATTATAGTGTTTTGACCATCATAATAAAAATATTATACGACCTACTCAAAAGTATTGTGAATTATATAAATGGAATCTTAATCATAATCAAACTAATAATAGCGTTCATAAAATTTTTAATACTATAAATACTATTAAAAAATACTATAAATGAGCCAAATGAAAATATTATAATAGTTAAAAACTATAAAAAAATGAGCAGAAAGATTTGTTCAAAAAAAAATTGAGGGGTATTTTGGATATTTTTTAATTAGGGATACTGCTTGAAAAAAAATAAAAAGAGAGGGCACTTTTTGAAAAAGACCTAAAATATGAGTATTTTCTAGGAAAATCATATAAAAAAAACTACTCCTACTTCTATTTTCTATAAGGTAATTATGAATGCACATAATGCATAGGATCATTATTTTATAGCAAATTAATTTTATACTTATAGAGTTATCACTCATTGTATATGCTATTTTGTAGATAAGTATATTAATATCTCACCTTAGCAATGAGAAAGGGTGTGAGCAAGCATGAGCCCATACTAGTGTAGATATAGATGATGAACATTTTTATGTGTATAAATTATTAACATAGTATAGGTAAATCGTGTAATTTGTTTAGTAAGTTAATATGTTTTAATTTTATCCACTTTTTCACTATATTATTTTTTAGAGCAAATGTTATGGATGGAATAAAGTACAATAAATTTAAAGGAAAAACCTTATGGATTGTCAAACTTGGGTTAAATGGCAAATGCCTACTGAGAATTAATTCAAACTAAATACAAATGGCTCTTTTATTTCTTAATTGTTTATGATACCTATAATTGTTTAAAATAACTTGATTATTTTCATATAAGAACTTTTAATATTTTTTTAAATTATATAATTTTATATTGAAAACTTAGTGTACGGACTTAATTGAGAATTCTAGAATTTAAGAGTGGTTTGTGATAAGTCAGTGGGAAACAAAAGTAATTACATAGTGTTATTTTGTTGCTACCTTATTCTTGCTCTATCCTGGACACATGATATTATTTTGTGACATGCTTGGCACTTTACAACATTAAGATTTAGCTAAGAACTAAAAATTACAGAACAAAAGTTAGAAACTTACCTAATTCGTGCCCGCTGCCTACCATGGCACGCTTGGGAAAGAGAGGGAAGTGAAGGAGAAGAAAAAGAGAAGGTTGCTTGGTTTTGTTTTGAGAATTTGGTCTGATTTGGTATCTCCAAATAAAAAAATAGAAGGTATTTGGTTTTGGCTTGAGAATTTGGTCTAATTTAATATCTCTATGTAATTAACCCTCTATTAGCAAATATTCTATCTGATCCTAAAGAAAAATGATCTCTAGTTTCTTATTATTTATGAGTAATTAGTTATCCCTTGCTCTGAGTATAAACTTCAATGGAGTTATAAACTCAAAATCCTGAAATTAAGAGCATGCTTATCTTATTTTAACTGTAATGTTATGTATAAAATTATAAATTGAGTAAAATTTATCTTTTGTAAATTATACTTGTAGATCTTTTCATCAACCATCATATGAATGATCTGAAACACAAACGTCCATCCAAGCATGTATTTCAAGTGATCCCTTTCATTCTTTATAACTCTATATAGACAATTCTAATTTATATGAAACTTATTTTTATTGGAAAGTAGACTCCTTTATCATTCCATCAAAATATTATTTGAATGAATTGGATCAACAATATCCACTAAATGCTTGTTCCAGCTAATCATTCAGAGATTTCTTTAGTCCTCTTCTTCCTCCGCAGTGTTAGGACCGGAGCGGCACTAAGAGGGGGGGGTGAATTAGTGCAGCGGTAAAGAACAATAAACTTTCGACGATTTAAACACTTTCGGAAACTTCGTACGATAAAAGCAATGTTTCGCTTGAAACCGTTTCGATTGCGCTTTAACTTAAAGGCATACGTAAGAAGGAGACAAAAAAGTAGAGCATCAAAGTGAAGATGGTTTGCAGTAATGTAAATGATAATAAGATAAACGCAAACCGATTTATAGTGGTTCGGTCATGCGACCTACATCCACTCCCGATTCCTCTTCACTTGAGGCCACAGGCTTTTCCACTAGCTATCCTCCTTCCAACGGGCGAGGATCAACTCCCTTACAACACCTCGCCTTTTGATGGGTTTAGGAGGTAACCCTTACAAGGCCTCTCAACCCTCTCTAAGGCTAGATCACACTTTAGAATAAGAGGGAAGGTTTCGACACTATTAGAGCAGAGTTTTCCCCATTTCTTTCTCAGTTTTTGTGTGTATTTCAACCATGAATGAGAGGGGTATTTATAGGCCCCAAGAGGATTCAAATTTGGGCTCCAAAATTTGAATTCTCTTGAGTTCCCGAGGCTGGCGGTGCCACCGCCTATTGACCGTTGCACTGGCGGTGCCACCGCCCGACTTCTCGGGTGCTGGGCGGTGCCACCGCCCAGCCCAGGAGGTGCCACCGCCCAGCTCTCGGGTGCTGGGCGGTGTAACCGCCCAGTTTGGCGGTGCCACCGCCAAACCCTTCGGTTCACTGGTTGGGCTTTAAATTTAGCCCAAACCAAGTCTAATTTTGGGCCCAGTTGGCCCCTACTTGGGTTATAGGATTAACACATAATCCTAACCCTAATTAACATGCTAACTACGAATTTAAA
>LVTN01001543.1:28240-69098 GCA_001649415.1 Musa itinerans
ATATTTACCTTTGTTCTTTTTTTTGTGGGTTGTTTTGTGTAATGATCCTAACACTCTACATGTACGCCTTTGAACTTCAAATGAAATATATATTTTTTGTCAAATTATATTCTTTGTCTGATGTGCCACACCCGATGGACATGGGAGTTAGAGATAAAACATCTTGAGGTTAGAGATGTGCCATGTGTGTAGGAGTATCGTTCAAGCATTCTGAATTGGTATATTTTGGTTTGGATGACTTCACTAACCCTATAAGGTCCCTCTCAGTTCAATGCCATCTTTCCTAATGAGTGAGACAAATCACTAACCTCTACCTTTTGAAGACCAAGTTGCCCAAGCCAATATCTTGGGGAACAACCCCTCAATTGTATAGTCTCACTAGAGCCTTTCTGTATTTTGGCATTCACCAAAGCCTTTCTACAACTCGAGCCCCATCAACCAATAGGGCCCTCCTTTTCACCTAAAATTTATTTTTGCACTAGGAGAACTAATGTTGCTCGAGGTGCCTTGGGCTCCTGACCTAGCCATGAGTTGCCTCCCTCTTGCACAAAGACTATTGTCAAGAGGGGCTCCCGACATGTACCCTTTGTTGCCAATTTTAGTAATCTCAAGATAAGGCAAGATTGAAGAAGAGTGAGTTTGGCCTCGAAGATCATGCCTACGAGGCTACGACCACCTTTTATAGTTGGTGCCCCTATTCATGAGGGGTTAGGAAGATATAGCCCGGGACAGAAAATATTCAAGGAATATTTACTAATTTTGAGTGCGACTGACGTGATGGATTTGTTCATTTGATCGACTTCCACATGTCGAGACCCAAGTGAGAGCAAATATTCCCTATATATATATATATATATATATTGATAGAAATTTAAATTTATAGGAACATATATCATGTTGTGGCTCTCGTTTTAAAGAGTGCATAATTAGCATTTGGGTACTTGTCTTGAGGAAGGAAACAATTCAAACAAACAGCCCAAAAGTTGGATCGATAGCTTAATTGCTAGGCCACTCTAGTTTCTTCGGACTTATAGGATTGAAGCTAGATATCATAACCATTGGACCCACCCCTCAGTTGTTGTTTGCAAAATTTTGGCTTACACTTGTGATTATAATATGATTGATTTCTGGTGTGAGAACCTTGAGAGCAGGATTATTCTATCTAGTGTTGACTATTTCACTATGGCTAATGGATTGTTTATTTCTAATGAGTTGCAGGCAGGAGCAAGTTATGTTTTAAGAAGGTCCCATGGTGAAATCATTAGAGTGGGAGGAGGTCCCTATAAAGCAATCAGTGTGGCTATGGTGGAGTTTTGCCATGCTAGCGGGGTTGAGAAGAGCAGAGGAGCTCCATCTGACTAAGATTTCTCTCAAATTTAATATCCAGGGAATTATTCATTTTCTCAAAGGAATGGCCACTGTTCCTTAGCATCTAAGATCTATTATTACTAATATATGTGATTAAAAGGATAGATTAAATGTAAATGCTGTATAGTTTTTTTGTTCCATCCTTAGGAAGGAAACCACTTAGCTCATAGCATGGCTAGTTTTGCAGTCTCAATGTAATAGCTTTTTGCAGTTCAGCTGCTCGATTCTATGTTAAATACTAATGAAGCGCATGTTTCAGAAAGGAAAAAAATAAAAACAAATGGCTCTTACATGCTTTGTAATAGCTCTATCGACATCTCGGGAAGCCAACCCTAATCTGATAGCCCATTATCCAACAGGCAACCAGCCCCGAAGAAGACACCACACTAATATGTGTGGGACTTGTGCAAACGTAAGCCCTTCGCAACACTCAAGATATCTAATTTACTTTATCAGGTGTGTGAGGAGTGCTTACGTCCGGAGTGCGCTTATCCCTTGTGGTGGGATCTCTAGTCCACTGACATCCCGTGGAAGGATGCGAGGATTGTGAATCATTACCTCCAGGGTGGGGTTATTACCTTGCTGGCCAAAAAGGTGTCCGTGCTGCCCTTGGAGGTGTAGTAACCAAGGCGGCTCATCATGCAGTACAAGTTCGTTTTCTTACCAAATCCGATGTTGATTTCTTCCAGTGTATTTCTAATAGTTCATCTTTGTGCAAAACAACCACTATCTCATGAGCTTGATAGATTGGATTTGTGATTTCGGATCTATAATGACAGCTTAGTTCGGTGCATGATTTGGAGTATCCTAGTACACATGGAGGTTATGTTTATTACTATATAAGAACAACAATCTCAAAAACAATAAACCCTTTCTACTTCGGTATTAAATTCTTACCAATCTTAGGAAACAACGTGATAGTTCCTGAACCCTTGCGCTATGATCCAGCTGACTATTTAATCTTCATTACTTATCTGTTTGTTAAGACCCTAGACACACTTTGAATTTAAACTTTACATGAACCCGAGCAACAGGCAAATTATGTAAATAGAATTAGCAACTTCTTGTCCATTTGACTACAATGAAAAGATGCAATGAAGCATAGGTCATGGCTTTTAGCTAAAATAAGAATGTTAGGAAGATATTTTCTTGTGGAATAGCTATTATGAGTTATTTAAGTAGAAACTATTTCTACAAACTATTTCTGGCCTTAGCATTGCCACTTTGTTAGCATAAGGATGCCATAAGTTATTGCGCACCCAAGGCAATGCTAAGATGAAAATCACTTCTTTGGGAAAAAGAAATGCTAAATTGCTTTTGATAATATCAGTTGTACCAATTAATGAACAGGTAATCAATGGGAAAGATAAAGAATAAATTACAAGTAGTAAAAAATTATGACCGACTAATGGGACTCGAGAATAAATTTTCCAGAACTACATGCTGACAAATATCAAAAAACAATTATAGTGCATGATGCCAATCCTAACAGCAACAGAATCCCCAAAAGATGCCTGGATATTTATAAGATTCAATTAAAATCAACCAATTTCCTCTGACAAGGTCGAACAAAGACAACTTTAGTTAATTATTTCTCAATATCCTTCTGAGTTATTAAACTTGAAACATGTTCTGAGACCTATTGTGTTTCCAAGGCCTGGTGTCCACTAAAACTAGCCCATGTCAGTTAACAGTATCCTCTAAGTTAGCTTCATAGTGCATTTATCTTATTAGTTGCATTTATAGCACATTATTTTCCTCCATAAGATTAGAAGTATATACATAATTACATACTTGAATTCCTTTTCAAAAGCGAACGTTCAAATTATGAAATAATTTAGCCTGTAAGTGAAATATCAACGAATAACCATGAGAGACTAATAAAACATGAATGCCAATGTAAAAAAACCAATAAGCAACCTCTTATCAACAATATGATATTGCAGGCAATTTTATAGATGTCATAGTTGAGATAAAAGAATATACCTTTCCTTGGATTGACGAGCACACTGTTGAGGCTAATTGAATGCCAGCTCCTATTCCAACAACATTAAAAAGGGTGGAGATGGCCTCTCCTTTTGCAAACAAGTCACTAAGATTACCTTCTTTGGCAAAAGAGGAATAAATTGGTAACCTGGTAGCCCTTGCAGCTACAACAGCCAGTCCCTACAATTCACTCAAGTAAAATTCACTATCCAAAAGTGATGTAGAAAGTGATTTTTGTTAGTATAATTATTTAAGTAAAATAAGGATATAAAAAAGGTTGTAGTAAATGGACTGTCCTTATGACAAAGAGTTGCAAGCTACTGAAGAAAAAGCAAACTTAATTTTAAGAAAGAAAAATGTCTAGTCTCCAAGTGGAAGATGACAAGAAAATTGAAGGAAAAAAGGTACCTTTGCAAAATTTCCCAAACCTGCCATTTCTAGAAAAAGATGTGGGCATAAAGGTGAAATGACCTCCAAGCCAGTACCAAGATCATAAAGTACATCAGCTACACGAACGAGAGTACATACAGATTACGACTGAAGTAAATTGGTCACAAGATCTTTTCTTCAAAAGAAAGAATTTTACAAAATGCAGAAGAGTCAAAAGAGTAAAGGCATGAATAACTCTTCTTGCAATAACAATTATTATGTTATCATAATTAACTTGATAGTAGCAAAAAATTGACAAATGTTCAATATTAGTCCCAAATTACCAACCAAGTATTCTCCAACTTTTTGGCTCTGAATCCATTCTTGCACCCATATTGCTACAGATGAGCTTCCCAGCATGTTGCATGCCATCTTTTATAATCTGTAAAGCATTAAGACGTAACATAAAGTGCCTAACAGAATCCAGCATGAAAATATCATTGTAGTATATTTCATCTCTTACCCAGCTCACAGCAGTCGCTTGTGCAGGGGTCGGCCGCAAACCTGCAGCAAATAGTAGTGACTGAGCCATAGCCCAGATTTGTTCTCAGCCCAAAGCCATGCTATAAAGTCATTAAAGTAATGCTATACAATTAAGCATTTAACTAAAATATTAACATAGACTAAACCATAGTTTGACAAAACATGATCATATAATTCTAGTCCAATAATACACCTAAAATAGTCAAGCATCATTAGGGTTATTCCTGACCTGAAATTAGTTTATATAAATATATATACTACCCCTTGTCATTGGTTCATAAACACAAATTCTAACCCCATTCTTGTGACCCCTCACATTTCCATAGTTTCGCCTCCTTGACCAAGTAGACCAACACTGCCGGACCAAAGCCTATTCCGCAACTGAGCTGCTAATCCACCACTAGCTTGAGCTATGACATAATAAGCTGCAAGGCCAGCAAACCAAGATTTCAATGGTCAATGTTTCAATAATCAATTTCTTCTAGAGACAAATTCCTTTAGGAGTGGATTTCAAACATCATAGACTTCTATGAATTGCTTCTACATGAACCTCTTTAGGAAAATCCATGAACTGGCTTACACACTGGAGTTCATTTGAACTAATCATATAAAAATGCTTGATGTGGACTGAAACATTGGCTCATGGTTTGTCAACCCCTAAGGTATGTTAACCTTATCAACAAGGAGCTTAAATCAGTTAATTTGTTTTATAATTGAAAATGTCCAAGTTATTAAGGAACTAAATTGTTGCTTTTTTTGGCAATTATGCGAGTATAAGATAGTTTAGATACAAATTCCACATAAAATTTAGAAGGTACTTGCCCAAACGCATCACTTTGCAAAAGCAAACTGCAATCTATTAGAAGCAATAGAACAGAAGAGACCTGAGTTGACAAGACAGATAATGCAGCACTGGAGAAGTGTTGTAGAGCTCGAAATTGGGTATAAATCAAGTATCCCTCATTAACACTGCACAAGCAATAATAATTGTAATAGACTAAAATTGTAACTTTACTATTGCTAAAAGTATAGTACTTCACATATCAAAAAAATTTACATAGCATATCTTACCTATATGGATATCCTGATGGAAAGAATTTGTTACGGAATGATTCAACCATTCTCTGGATTATTGGCCGTGAATCATTAGCAATCTTAACCTAAAAACCAACAAGTTCTCAATTAAACAAAAACTATTACAAACAAAGCTAACATGTACGATGAAAGGATGAAACGCTTCTCATTTCAAAGAAAATTGAAAGGTTCCTCTAAATGAAATTGATTTATGATCTCTGCTTACACCTTACATCGAGAAATACGTACAACACTACAATCACTAAACCCGGTGAGAAGAAAATGTTACATTTAAGCACTTGTACACAAATTAGTCAGGAAAGACAAGATCAAGGGCTTCTACAATCCTCATTGTTGAGTTTCTCCAAAAAAATCATAGTCTTGTCTTACGCTAGTCTAACTAAGGTGTTGTTAGATTAAATACAATAATCTTTTAGTCAATTATATATTCTGGATTTAGTTGACCAAGTCAAGGGAACTTTTTTCTATTGGAGTTTGTTAGAGTTATTTTGATAAGATATTGGGAGGTTGTACTTGTTAAGTTTTTGTGTAATTAGGCCGACTAGGAGTTGTTAGGACTTAGGATGTTAATGAATTTTTGTTAGTCTAAGTTTAGTAGCTATGGGTCAAGTTCGGGTCTTTATGTAGTTAAAAGTGGCTGGATTATGTAGCAAATATACATATTTTGCATTACTGTTCCGCTTGCCTTTAGGAAGATCTGTCCTATTCAGTTGTGGATCCAGAATCGAGAAGAGAAGATAAAGAGGCTTTTCAAAAGAGACTAACTCAGCCCATATGTGTTGGGCAATTGTTTCATCAAATAGAGCTCCATATTGCTTCAGCCGGTTACTGCTTAGAGTCCAACCTATGAAAGTGAAAGTTGAAAGGAAAGGATATTTTAATTTCTATACCTCGCATTTTATGTAATAGATTCCTGGAGTTTGCGTTTACTGCTCAAAATCGTTCGAACCAAGTTATTTAGTATGACGGAACTTGCTCCTAATTCGCATTTCCCTTTCTTTCTTCTTTGAACCAGATAAAAATCAACATTTAGTCTGAACGCTAGCCGATACTAAAAGATTCTTTCAAGAATCCAACTATCGGAAAACACAAAACAGCACAAACAAAGAAAGGAAAAGAAAAGAAAAGAAGGGTTTACAGAGAGATGGCCGTCGGCATCGAAACTGCAGATCTGGGAGATAGAACCGGAGGTTTCGATCCAGAAATCGGGGCGACGAGGCTGCTCCTCATCTGCTATTTTCTTCGGCCCCTTCAGCTTCACCTGAAAATCGTTACAGAAAGGGGGGGGAAATCACATAAATAGCGAGGAAAAGCTGGTGGGACAAAAAACCCTTTTGAAAAAAAAAAAATCATATGAGAATATTTTGCTGAACCAGAATGGAGTTCATGAGGGGCTTCTGTGATTCCGTCGCTGCTTCACAGAGAACTCGGTGGGATAATGAAAGAAACCGAAACTGAACTCAGGTCTTTTCAGGTTCCCCCCCACACCGCGTACATTTAGCTTCCCCCACGCGACTCCACCACCTAAAAACCATGTGGGACCAGCATTTCTTCGAAAATATCAATTTAGCCCTCTATCGATTGCTAAAACGACCTCGAGAATGCATGCATGAATATACTTTTTAGATCAACAAAATCTTACCTACTCGATTTTGTTCATTGGAGTCCTAATTTACCCTTTGTTTTTTCTTAGATTATTTCGTATTATCTAATCGATTCCGTATTATAAAATAGGAGAAACTCGTTGCCAACGAGACTTCACCGAAATCATTCTTCCCACAATAGAAAAACTTCGGTGTGGGTAGGCTTTGTCGACGAAGCGTTTGTGGAAGGTTTTGTCGACGAAGCATTCTTTAAATCATAGTTTTGTAAAGTTACCGGATGAGAGCATGTAAAGTTAATATCAACTACTATTATCATAGGGGAACTTGTTATATAATCTTTTTTTTATTGTTACATTAGTTATATATTTGATGCTATTGTGTTGAAACAATGTACAATATTAGATGAATACATCTTCGTCATATTCGTATTTGTTTGCTATTATAATTTTCCAATGTCATTTGAACACAAATACTAGGCTACTTTTGATATAGATGATCATCTTCCAAATGAAATATTCAATATTTTAAATGAGATGAAGATTTTCAATCAAATACAACTATTGTTGATCCTTAAATAAAAAATAATTTTGAGAAATAGTCATGAGATACGAGACCAAATTGAAGAATCTCTTTCCGATAACTTCAAACTTCAAACTTTGTTTTGGAAGTAGGCATGAGATACAAGACCAAATTGAATGATCTACTTCCATATAATTTTTAACTTATAATTTTGATTTAAATGAGACATTTATAATGGATGACAATGAAGATAGTTATGAGATATTTGAACAAGAACGAATTGAGCAAATAATAGCAGAATAAGTCGAACAAGATATAGATCATAATATATATGTTGTGTTGTTGGTGAGCATATCAATTTCAATCTAGATATTTATGGATAACTTGAACTTTAAAGCTTTGGCTCTATATCAAACTGAAGATCAAGTTATACATTACAATTATGAATTTATGAAATCTAAAATTTGTTGATGTGATAATGTTCAATATAGCAATTTTGTTTGTGATATCTGACATATAATTCCTTCATGTTTTGTAGATATTTAAAAATATTCAGAGTTTAAAAGAGCTTTACAAGAATCTGTTACCAAGAGGAATTTTGAAATGAAGATTATTGTTTGTAGAAGTTACAAGCACAAAGCACAATATAAAGTTAATTATTATGGATGGAAAATAGTTGCTCATGAAGGTTTTACATGTTGAATTACAAAGTTTATCAAAAAGCACCAATGCAATATGCTTAGAGAAAATTGAGATCATCCATCTTGCTTTAGCAAGTTTATAACTGAATAAATCAAAGAATAAGGTCTTACAAATGAACAATAAACTTTTAAGATAATCATTACAAATATTTAAAAAATATTTAGAGTAGTTGTTTCATATAGAAAAGTATATTTGGCACATGAAATTACATCGAATAAAGTTCATGGAGACTTTGATGGGTCATATTAGTGAGTTAATACCTTTCCAACGAGAGTTAAAAGTTCATGACTATCAAACAACTATTTATTTAATTAATATAGAGCATGGATATTTTCTTCAGGTTTATGCAGTACATTCATCCGATTATCAACATAGATGCAGCATATTTATTTGGAAAATGCCTTAATGGTTTGATGACAGTGATTGGTGTTGATAGTTCTAATAAGTTATTTTTTGTTATATTTGGAGTAACAGAGAGATTGATGGAAGAGACTCATAAGAATAATTTTCTTTTGAGTTGAGAAAATGCATCAGTGTGCATTGTGAATCTTTATGTATTTTGTGAATGATAGAATTTCAAGAATTTTTGCAATAGATAAAAAAATATTTCCAAAGACACATTATGGTTACTATATGGTATATCTTTTAAAGAATTTAGTAAGATGGCCGTCGGCATCGAAACTGCAGATCTGGGAGATAGAACCGGAGGTTTCGATCCAGAAATCGGGGCGACGAGGCTGCTCCTCATCTGCTATTTTCTTCGGCCCCTTCAGCTTCACCTGAAAATCGTTACAGAAAGGGGGGGGAAATCACATAAATAGCGAGGAAAAGCTGGTGGGACAAAAAACCCTTTTGAAAAAAAAAAAATCATATGAGAATATTTTGCTGAACCAGAATGGAGTTCATGAGGGGCTTCTGTGATTCCGTCGCTGCTTCACAGAGAACTCGGTGGGATAATGAAAGAAACCGAAACTGAACTCAGGTCTTTTCAGGTTCCCCCCCACACCGCGTACATTTAGCTTCCCCCACGCGACTCCACCACCTAAAAACCATGTGGGACCAGCATTTCTTCGAAAATATCAATTTAGCCCTCTATCGATTGCTAAAACGACCTCGAGAATGCATGCATGAATATACTTTTTAGATCAACAAAATCTTACCTACTCGATTTTGTTCATTGGAGTCCTAATTTACCCTTTGTTTTTTCTTAGATTATTTCGTATTATCTAATCGATTCCGTATTATAAAATAGGAGAAACTCGTTGCCAACGAGACTTCACCGAAATCATTCTTCCCACAATAGAAAAACTTCGGTGTGGGTCGGCTTTGTCGATGAAGCGTTTGTGGAAGGTTTTGTCGACGAAGCATTCGTGGAAGGCAGGCTTCACCAGTGCCTTTGTTGTGTCACTTTGATGAATCCTTCATCTATCCTCCCTATTTGTTTGCTGCATCAACGTGCAGAGAGCTTCACTATGTTCATGGAAAGCTTTGCTACCTTCGTCGAAGGCTTCTTTACTACTATGTTGGTGATGAGCGTTGCCGCTTTGTTGTCAAACCGTTGAAGAAAGACATGGTCGCTACATCGTTGAAGCATCGTTGGATCCTTTGTTGTATTGTCGAAGCATTTGCTGCAACAACATCTCAAGCCGAAGAGTGGATTCTTGGTGTGGCGATCGTGGAAGCTGTCTTCACCGTGACCGAGCTATGTCACCAACTGTAATTAGTCGTCAAAGACTTCACTAGGTCACCCTAGCGTTCATTGAAGCTTGGATTCCTAGTGCAGCATTCATGGAACTCATCTTCATTACGATCGAGCAACTCATTCATTGATGTAAATGTTCATCTTCGAGTAGGCCATAAGGTGAGTCGCGTCATCGGTTTAAAACCCGTAGAAGTCATCGTTTTAGGTGTTCATTGGGTTTTCTAACCAAATTGATGCATTAATCCTGTATTCGTTAGCAATTAAAGCATAGTTTTGTAAAGTTACCGGATGAGAGCATGTAAAGTTAATATCAACTACTATTATCATAGGGGAACTTGTTATATAATCTTTTTTTTATTGTTACATTATTGTTACATTTGATGCTATTGTGTTGAAACAATGTACAATATTAGATGAATACATCTTCGTCATATTCGTATTTGTTTGCTATTATAATTTTCCAATGTCATTTGAACACAAATACTAGGCTACTTTTGATATAGATGATCATCTTCCAAATGAAATATTCAATATTTTAAATGAGATGAAGATTTTCAATCAAATACAACTATTGTTGATCCTTAAATAAAAAATAATTTTGAGAAATAGTCATGAGATACGAGACCAAATTGAAGAATCTCTTTCCGATAACTTCAAACTTCAAACTTTGTTTTGGAAGTAGGCATGAGATACAAGACCAAATTGAATGATCTACTTCCATATAATTTCAAACTTATAATTTTAATTTAAATGATAAATTTGTAATAGATGACAATGAAAATAGTTTTGAGATATTTGAACAATGAGTTGAGCAAATGATAGCAGAATAAGTCGAACAAGATATAGATCATAATATATATGTTGTGTTGTTGGTGAGCATATCAATTTCAATCTAGATATTTATGGATAACTTGAACTTTAAAGCTTTGGCTCTATATCAAACTGAAGATCAAGTTATACATTACAATTATGAATTTATGAAATCTAAAATTTGTTGATGTGATAATGTTCAATATAGCAATTTTGTTTGTGATATCTGACATATAATTCCTTCATGTTTTGTAGATATTTAAAAATATTCAGAGTTTAAAAGAGCTTTACAAGAATCTGTTACCAAGAGGAATTTTGAAATGAAGATTATTGTTTGTAGAAGTTACAAGCACAAAGCACAATATAAAGTTAATTATTATGGATGGAAAATAGTTGCTCATGAAGGTTTTACATGTTGAATTACAAAGTTTATCAAAAAGCACCAATGCAATATGCTTAGAGAAAATTGAGATCATCCATCTTGCTTTAGCAAGTTTATAACTGAATAAATCAAAGAATAAGGTCTTACAAATGAACAATAAACTTTTAAGATAATCATTACAAATATTTAAAAAATATTTAGAGTAGTTGTTTCATATAGAAAAGTATATTTGGCACATGAAATTACATCGAATAAAGTTCATGGAGACTTTGATGGGTCATATTAGTGAGTTAATACCTTTCCAACGAGAGTTAAAAGTTCATGACTATCAAACAACTATTTATTTAATTAATATAGAGCATGGATATTTTCTTCAGGTTTATGCAGTACATTCATCCGATTATCAACATAGATGCAGCATATTTATTTGGAAAATACCTTAATGGTTTGATGACAGTGATTGGTGTTGATAGTTCTAATAAGTTATTTTTTGTTATATTTGGAGTAACAGAGAGATTGATGGAAGAGACTCATAAGAATAATTTTCTTTTGAGTTGAGAAAATGCATCAGTGTGCATTGTGAATCTTTATGTATTTTGTGAATGATAGAATTTCAAGAATTTTTGCAATAGATAAAAAAATATTTCCAAAGACACATTATGGTTACTATATGGTATATCTTTTAAAGAATTTAGTAAGTGATGTATTAAATAGGAAAACAACTAGAGTTTTTTGGCTACCACAAGAGTACTTATTGAGATCATGTCTAATCAATGTATGCAAACCGATGAAAAATCATTTCAAAAGTTATTATTGGATTTAAGAATTAGATAAAGAGAAGTGAGCTAGTGCTTTTTTTTATGCAATGTTAACGATGAATGGTTTGAAAAATGTATGTAGACTTTCAATAATATATATGATCGAGATAAAAAAGAAATATCAAGTGATTTTATTTTTATCATTAGACTACCAATGTTATTACTAGTATATTGACACCCCCAATGAAAAAAAATGTTTCTAGGTAGAAAGATAAGTCTAGATTCTATGTTGTTCACCCTTATTTGAGTTACATGTTCCAAGTTCAAACAACTATAAAGACAATTATAGTAGATATGGAAAAAAGAATATATTCATGTTAGTGATTTAATATATTTAGTGTTGAATGCTTTTATGCAATGGGTGCTATTGGGTTTATGAATTCTAATTCATATCAATATTATGATGATTATTTTTTAGCATAATATTTATAAAATCCATATAATGACACAATCTTTCTAACAATAAACAATCAATCTTGGATTAAAAAAGCTAATAAGAAAATTCTCTTACCTCTAAAGAGTGCAAAACAATTAAGTAAAATGAAAAAGACAAGAATAAAATCAAGATACTGGCAAGATCCCTAGAAGGTTTACCATGTGTCAATAATTAGGTCACAATCGATGCTTATATAAATTTTCACTAATTGTATAAATCAATATTGTCAATTGTAAAGTAATGTGGTATCTTCAATCTTTTTATATAGTTTAATTTTGGTCTTTGTTTTTTTATTGTCTATACCCAAGTATAGGAGGTGATTTTTTTTGTATATAGTCTACTTATACAAAATTTCCATAAATATGCCACAACATTATAAAATATTATTAATTATGAATCCAAAATTATCATTGTGAAAATAATCTTTCAAACCTTGTTATAATTATATTTTAATTGAGTTGTTAAAGTAAATTTTATTTGAGTTAGAATCATGTTTTGGTTAAGGTATCATTGGGATAGGATCTTACAATCCTACCACAATGTGTCAAATTCTATCAATTATCCTAAAATATTTTAAAAATTAAAAATCTTATTAATTATCTTACCAATATGTTCTAGTAGTTCTATCAAAGTTTAGATAGTTTTCGTGAAGGTTGATTGAATTGTGCTGGATTTTAAAGTAAATTACACTTGATCATAACACATATTCAAAAAAAATTAATTTTGATAATTAATCATCATAAAATATTCAAAAAAATAGAAAATGACCTATTAATCATCTAACTAGTATATCTTCGGATTTCTGTAGAAGTTTAGATAAGTTTCATGGAGGTTCACTGAGTTACACTCATTCTTGAACTAAATTATATATACTCATAGTATTTAGCTAAAAAAATCAAAATTTGGTAACTAATCACCCTTAAATTATTAAAAAATAAAAAATCTGAAGAATCATTTTACCATGTTTTAGTAGTTTTGTGAAAGCTTGGATAGGATTAGTAGAAGTTCACCTTGTTTTTTTAACTAAGTTATACTATATTACAATATTTATTTATACAATCCCCAATTCTGATAATTAACCACCATAAAATAATAAAAAAATAAAAAAAAATCCTACTAAAAGATTTTTAAAATTAAAACTCATATTAATAATCCTAAAACATGTACTTGTATTTCTATAAAAGTTTGGGTTGCTTTAGTAGAAGTTCACCAAGTTACATTCTTTTTTTAACTAAGTTACACTCAATCATATTATTTAGTCAAAAAATATCTAATTTTAATAATAATTATTCTATTTTTTTTTAAGTACTAATCATCTTAAAATTATGTGCTAGTACACTCAATTTTATGAAGGTTTAGATAGGTTTCATAAAATTGAACAAGTTACACTCAATTTTGAACTAAGTTACATAGTACCTACCAAAAACATCTTTAACTTTAATATTTAGTAATCTTAAAATTTTTTAAAAATTAAAAAATGATAGTAATCATCTTGGAATCATTTTCTGATACTTCTATAAAAATTTGGTTATGTTTTGTGAGAGTTGACCGAGTTATACTTGATGTTGAACTAAGTTACACTCAATTACACTACATACCTATTAAAAAAATCTTCAATTTTGATATTTAGTCATCCTAAAATCCTAACAAAATAAAAAATAATTATACTAATTATTTTATAATCATGTGTTAGTACTTCCATAAATCTTTGATTAGGTTTCATAAAGGTTGATCGAGTTATATTTGATTTTGAACTAAGTTGCACTTCATCAAAGTATCCATCCAAAAAATCTCTAATTTTGATATTTTAGTTATCACAAAATTTTTTAAAAAAATTAAGAAGCACTAATCGTCTTAGAATCATGTTGTAGTACTTACATGAAAGTTTATATAGGTTTAATGAAAATTGATCAAATCACACTTGATCATAATATATATTTAAAAAATCTCTAATTTTGATATTTAATCATTCTAATTTTTTTTAAAATAAAAAATTATATTAATTATCTTAGAATCATGATGTCCTAATATCTCTATGAAAGTTTGGGTTGTTTGGATGGAAGTTGACTAAGTTATACTCGATCTTGAACTACGTTACACTCAATGACAGCATATTTTCAAAAAATATCCAATTTTGATTCTTAATCACCCTAAAATTAAAAAAAATTAAAACTCCTATAAATCATCTTAGAGACATAACAAAGACATATCATTCAACTTTCATGACAATAATACATGATACAAATAATATTCACAATAGTATTTACGACACTCGATCACACCACAGTAAATATATACAACCTTCACAATAGTATTCACAACAATAAAAATCACATTATTCATAACAATGATACATGATAGTTGACACATCATAGTAAACATATACACGTACCAAATCAAGTAAAACAATAGTATTCATAATAGTAAACATATACATTCACAACAGTAAATATCATAATATTGATTATAGTTTATGATACGAACATGCATTTACATCATAGTAAACATATACACACCAAATATGAGTGAAACAAGAAATATTTATATAGTACTGATTACAATGTTTAAATGTCAAATAACATGTTACAACACATCCCAAATACACTGAGTAAAACTTGTTTCATTATCATTGTCAATTCTCTTCTTGAATCGCCAAACAATAAACATTAGTCAATATAGCATTTGCTATTTTCATCCAAAACAACATAACGCTTTGTGTGAAATTTATTTCTTTGTTCATCAAAAAGTGATCCATATATTTTATCATGAATATGGTAAAATTATTCCTGTAAAACATGTCAATCAATTAGTACAATCACCATCATAAATCATCGAAATGAATCAATCAGACACTTATGATTTGTCTTGCAGAGGGCATTTCACAACTTTAGTTTTCCACCCTTTCCTAAAAATCTTAGAAATACCAGGGTGGAGATTGTCTAAATTAGTAGCTGGTATTTTCTTAAAAATCTATACCTGTTTTCAAACTAATAAACAATTAATGTTAGAAAAAATATAATTCACTAACTAATTACAAGTTACACTTACTATAATATAAAAATGTTTGAATGTGATTTTTTAGGGAGATAGTTATAATGAAAATAGAACTTCTCCTGAAGTTCTATGACCATTAGATGCCAATGGTCTTTTCTAAAATGTGAAACAAAAATATATCTAATGGAGCCATTGAGGGTGGTTTTGCAACTTATCTTGAATTCTTCAGCCTAAATGCACGATTTGCCTCCCACATTTCAAAATAAAAAAACATATTAGTTATTGATTTATCACAAAGTAATCATCATTAATGAACAAAATATAAATATATATTACCAAAACCTCTCCATATAAACAATGATAGTAAAAAATTTTATCCTTTCAACAAGACATGACTGCAAGTTATAAATCCATACACATCAAACACCACTCCATCAGTAAATTCGCCTGCCTTCAAAATGTCCTAATTGAAGTGTATTCATAAACGAATTTACATCTCTCCAAAATGTTGAGCAACTTAAACTACAAATAACAATTGATAATTACATAAGTTACAACAAACCTAATTTGACTACCAAATATATTTGAATACTTATTATAAATTCTTCAAATTTGAAGCTAATTAGCATCCTCTTATTTGTTGTTCTTCATCTTCTTATAAATCTATAAAATGAAATATATTAGTTAACATAATAAAACTAATTATGCTAGAAGTGGAATTAAATAATGACCTTCACTAACTCATCTCTTTTAGATTTCCATAGTGGTGCTAAATGTTCATCCATCTTTCTTCATATGACTCAAAAATATCAAATTTTCACCACTTACTTCAAATATCATATATCCCTTTAGGGAATATTTTACTCTTCCTAAAGATAGGCTGTGTTTTAAAGCTCAATATATTTTCTAACCTCTTCAGCTTATAGATATCTGACTGTCTAATCCTTTATCCATCCTTCCTCATGCTAATTTAGCCGAATGTACTAAGGATGGTTATTGATGATCTTTGCATCTATCAACTTTATCGTGGTTTGACGTGACAAAATGGCTAAGTACGATATTAAGGGATCTTCAATAATTTTTTAATTTCATCTTAATACTTTTGACACTTGTCACGGACAAAAGTGTAAACAGAGTAAAGTGTAAACAGAGTGTTCGATATAATGCTTATGTATGTATATGTCTTTTGGTTTGTTCATGCTTTGTATAGTATGTAGAGGGATAGTCGAAAGCTTATAGCCTCATTTTAGTTGGGTTTGACGATCATTTTAGGCTTATAAATAAAAGTTGTGTCATGTGGACACTTATGAGAGATTTCGGTCTATAGTGGACCATTTTGGATCCTTTGTTATGTAATCGTTCAAAGCTTGCGAAGTCTATTTGTAATTTGCATTGGTTATGAAGTGTTTTCTGAAATGTTTGCTTGCGGATCCCGAGTGAGGTACTTTCTCTAGCCCATTTTCTCTTTTGTAGGTCCTAAGGGACCAATAGAGGCTGACCTTTGCGGACGGACTCACAAGGGTATCACACGAGTTGGGCAAAACCAGCTAAGTCCGTAACAACTTGGCTCATACTTATTCTATAACTATATAAGTGTCCTGCAAATAACATAATTTGATAAATGAACTATTAACTTGAAATACACCAAATGCGAAATATCAAGATACCATATCTTAGTGTTTATATGACCAACCAACATTAGAAGGCTTTAAGGAGGAAGGGGAATAAGCAATTGACATATCTATATAACAATAGTATAAAAGATCATAAAAATGTATATATCTCCATAAGAACTCCTAATTATAAATAAATAATTACCTTATGAATAGTTATTGACTTTAATCTTAAGTTCAATAATTAACGCTCACATGACTCCACCTCCATAGGGGTGAGTTGGATTACAGGATGGAATAAAAAGATTCAAAATGACATGTTTATATAGCCACATGTTTATATAGTCATCTCTAGAAAAAAAAATAGCAAACATAAGATTCAAAATTATTCTACAACTATGTCATATATACATCAAAATAAAATTTAGCTTACCATTAATACTAGTACTCTAAGATATCTAATAATCTTTGTATCATTATCCCACTTCATATTCTTCATCTGATTCTCGATAATTGGAATCTTCTTGACGAAATAACAATGCATAGTTGTCACCCAATTATACTTTGTCAATAAATCAAAATCGTTAACAATATAAAATAAAGCATGTGATGAAGTGTGTAGTTCACTTGATAAAATTAAAGTTCAAATAAAAATATATAAAATATACAATTGACAAAAGTTGACAATGTCTACAGTATCATCATTAAAAACAAGCCTACTCATGAGATTTTTTATATTATTTCTATTTGTTAGCTTCTCTATAAAGTATTTCTAATTTATATTGACAACTTCTCCACAGTTTGGTACACTCAAAATAAGATTAAAGTCAATTGGAACACTAGTGATTATAAAAGTGCATCTCTTCATCAAGTATTCCATAATACTAAAGCGAATAGCTTAATAAGTCAAAATGTTAAGAATATCTCTTATATGATTAAATGGAGTCCTCATAAGTAATTTACATAATACTGCTTAGGATAAATGGAGAGTATATGATCTCTACTCCTAGAACATGGTTTACAGAAACCTCTTAAAATAGTTGATGAAACTACAACCATTAACTATATACTACGGCTAGATGAGGTAGTGGGTGATGAAGTATGGGGTGGTGAAGGCAAAGGTGATGAAGGCATCATCGACTTCACATCTAGCAAAAAATCATAATTATTTAGTTGTATATAATATAATAATATAAGCATAAAATCTGTAATATGCTGTATTAAAATATGAAAATAATATTTTATGCCAGGATTGAAATCAAATAATTAGATCTGATTTACGACGCGTACCTTTTAATGTCATCTGAAAAGATATCTCTGTTTGATCTGCAGAGGCATCGTCGAAGAGTTGAGAGAGATACTATAATCCCTCAACTATAATCTCTGTGAGATGTGAATCTCTTGTTGTTGTTGTTAGTCCCTAGAGGTCCTATCTATATATAAGCGAGAGCAAAGGGTCTAGGATGAGTTATTATGAGAGTTCCTCCCATCAAAGTTATCTCCTAAGGAATCCTACTTTAAGTGGACTTCTTTTCTATTAGCCAATATATTTCATCAGAATCCAATTAGTTATATTATATATATCTTATTAAATTATAAAGGGCCACAAAATCTAACATTCTCTCACTTGGCCCGTTAATTGATAAGATATAAAAGAGATATTCAAAATCAAAATAAACAAAATAAAATTATTTAAAAATAATTTTATCTAACTGGATTCCAAAGAATTTTTGAAAAGTATTTTATACATGACCATGAATTTTAAAATAAGCCAATAAGTCCAATAAACACAATAATACTATATTAAGTCCAACTATCAATGCGAGTCATAGCGGTTGTATATCATCAATGTCATACTCCATTCTATGTACCACAATATTGTTAGTCTTTCCTAATATAGTCCATAATGACCCTTGTAATTTATATTGTCAAGACAATCCTATTATTACATTCAACTATAATATGCATAAACATAAATATAAATAGGATAGCAGAAACAAATAACTTTAATTAAGCAAGAAGAATGTCAATAATAACATCTATATAAATATGTATCATCATATCTTTTTTAACTTGCTCATAAGTCTCATTCTAAGAACATGTTCTTTAAATATTTTACACTGTAAAGCTTTTGTCAATGGATTAGCAATCATCATAGTGGTGCTTAGGTTGTCAATTGACATTTGCTGTTTTTGGACTCTTTCTATAACCATCAAGTACTTTATCTCAATGTGCTTAGAACCACTAAAGTACTTGTCATTCTTAGAGAAGAAAACTACTACAGTGTTATCACAAAATATCTTCAGCAGCCTGACATTTGAATCGACCACACCAAGTCTTAAGATAAAATTTCACAGCCATAAAGCTTGATTTGTGACCTCAAAGCATATCACAAATTCAACTTCCATTGTTGATGATGCAATAAGCGATTGCTTTGCACTTTTCCAAGAAATTGCCCCACTAGCTAACATGAATACAAATCCTGAAGTGGACTTCCTACTGTCGAGGCAATTTACAAAATCAGCATCTGAATATTCTGTCACTTTAAGCTAATCTGATCTCTTATATGTGGGCATATAATCTTTCGTCCCCTACAGATATCTCATTACTTCTTTGTAGCTTTCAAATGTTCCATTCCTGGGTTGCTTTAGTATATTCCCAGCATTGCAACTACAAAACTGATATCTGGTCTTGTACAGGTTTGAGCATATAATAAACTTCCAATTATGCACCCATAAGGAATATTTATCATTTAATTATTTTCTAAGTCATTTTTCGGACACTGGTTTTGACTAAATTTTTCACCTCTAGTAATAGGTACATCATTGGCTGAGCAAAGATGCATATTAAATCTCTCCAAGATACAATTAATATATCCTTTCTGAGACAATCCTAATAATCCTTGAGATCTATCCCTGAATATCCCAATGCTAGTAACATAGGAAGTCTCATCATATCAACCATTTTAAAGTTCTTGTTGAGAAATATCTTGGTTTCATGCAATAAACCAAGATCACTACTGGCAAGTAAAATATCATCTACATATAAGACCAATATAATAAACTTGCTCCCACTTACCTTCAAGTATATACACTGATCAACAGTGTTTTCTTTAAATCTGAAGGAAGTAATGGTATTATAAAACTTTATATATCATTATCTAGAAGCTTGTTTAAGGCCATAAATGGATTTCTTAAGTTTACAAGCCCAACTTTCTTTTCCCTTTTCAATGAATCCTTCAGGTTGTTCCATATAGATTTCCTCATCTAGATCCCCATTCAAAAATGCTATTTTCACATCCACCTGATGCAACTCAAGATCATAATGAACTACTAATTCCATGACGATTCTCAATGAGTCCTTTTTAAAAATCGGAGAAAAAGTCTCATTATAATCAATGCCTTCTTTTTTAGAAAAACTTTTGACCACAAGTCTGGCTTTATATCGTTTAATATTACCCGTTGAGTTATATTTTGTCTTAAAGACCCATTTACAACTAACTCTTTTACAATTACTAGGCAATTCAACGAAATCCTAAACACCATTCTGGACCATTGATTTTAACTCTTCTTTCATTCCATCATACCATTTTTCAGAATCACTACTTTCTATGGCTTGTGAAAACGATAAGGGGTCTCTTTTTATTCCTATATCATAATTTGATTCTTGTAGATATACTACATAATCATCAGGAATGACATGTTTCCTTTTCCTTTGAGATCTTCTCAAAGCTGTCGATTGTGATTGATCTACAAGATCATCAGCGGCAACATCAACATTATGTGAGAGTTCTTCGATGTTATTTTGTTGTTCACCCTCGTCAATGCTCTCATTAATTTGAGGAACAACAATCTCTCGAATATGAGATGATATGAGAGAATTAACCTGAATCTCCTCAATATCAAAATTAATCCTTCGAGATTTTTCACTCCCACTGATTTCACCATTTTCTAGAGATGTACATAGCTGTCCTAAGAGCTTCACCCCACATCGACTCAGGTACAGAGGAATAACTCATCATGCTCCTAACCATATCCATCAGAGTACGATTTCGCCTTTCAGCAACACCGTTCTACTGTGGCACACTTGGTAGTGCATATTGAGCACAAATACCTCGTTGTTCTAGGAATCTAGCAAAAGGACCAATATTCTGACCAGATCCATCATATCTGCCATAAAATTCACCACCTCTGTCAGATCTGACAATTTTAACTTTTCTATCTAATTGTCTCTCAACCTCATTTATGTACACTTCAAGAGTATCAACGGCTTGAGACTTTTCATGTATTAGATAAACATAGCCATACCTAGACAGATCATCTATAAATGTGATGAAATACTTTTCTCCACTAAAACAAGGAATATGGAGTGGTCCGCAGATATCAGTATGAATAACCTCAAGGAGTTCTTTACTTCTTGTGGCATTTTTCTTTATATGTTTAGTTTGCTTTCCTTTAATGCAATCTATACAAACATCAAAATCAGTGAAGTCCAAATGTTCCAAAATATTATCCTTCACTAATCTTTCAATTCTTTCCTTGGAGATATGCCCCAATCGTCTATGCCACAATATAGAAGATCTTTCATTATTGAAACTACGTTTCAATCCAACACTTGATTGCAGGGTCAATAATATCTTTGCAAACTCAAGATCCAAATTAATTCTGTACAAACCATCACACAGAATTCCAGAACCAACTTTTATTGAATCATAAAAAATACTGAGTTTACCAATTTCCAAAAGAAAGACAATATCCTAACTCATCAATTCTAGATAGGGAAACTAATTTTTTAAAAATAGTATGAACATAACATGTATCAACAAGATCCATCAGGTGACCCGTCTCTAAGCGTAGACAATAAGTTTCCACTGATATCACTTTCGCTTTATGATAATTTCCCATAATTATGAATCTTTCATGTTCTTTTAGTTTCCGGATTGAAAAAAATCCTTGCATATTATTGGTAACATGAGTTGAAGCACCAGAATCAATCCACCAAGTGTTAGAAGGAACTTTTGTAATGTTTGATTCGAAACATACAAAGGTCGAGTTAATACATTTCTTTTCGAACCAAGTCTTGCATTTAATGCAATCCTTTTTCACATATCATTTCTTGCCACAAAAGAAGCACTTTATAGTAAAGACTTTCTTTCAATTAGTCCGTTTAACATTTTCAAACCCGGCAAATTTCTTTGATGGATGATGCTTCAATTTTCTTTTCTTATTACCAGCTCCTTGAGTAATAGTCATGACATTATATAAACTTTCCTACCTTAATCTCAATTCTTCCTGAACACACATGCTAGTTAACTCATTCAAATCCCACTTATCCTTATTTGTATTATAGTGAATCTTGAATAGGCTAAATTGAGAAGAGAATTGAGAATGAACTACACGAGAAAAGACTCATCAACATTCATGTCTAATGCTTTAAATTTTGCAGCTTTATTAGCTATATTGAGGATGTGATCCTGAATTCCTCAAGTGTCATCATACTAAGGCGTAGTCAGTTCTTTCATTAGTGTACCAGCCAATGACTTATCAGTAGATTTAAATCTGTCTTTAATAACCTTTAAATATTCCTGTGCGTTAGTTACAATCGGTAATGAAGTCTTTATATTATTTGCAATCGTCATTCTTATGAACATTAAACTAAGTCTATCAGATCTTTCCCAAGCCTTCATTTCATTAACTTGTTCTACAGTACTTTCACTAGTCAAGTCTGCAGGCTTTTCAACAAGCAATGCTAAATCAAGATCTAATACACCCAATGTAAATTTCACATGCTCTAACCATTCTGAATAATTTGATCCAAAACACTAGATGCATAAGAATGTATGGGCGAAAGTACATTGTAAAATATAAAATAACATTAATACTTTGAGTTTGTCAAAAACTTGATGAACTATTGATATCATCTATATTATACCTTTAGCTGAAATATTGACATATCTAGTGTTCACTCAATATCATCTATGGAGGACTAATACCATCATTGTGGAATAGTATTGTTACCTTTGGGTATACAACCCTAAACTGCAAGGATATCCAAAATAGTATCATCCTACCCCATCACATAATTATTTGAAATAGATTCTCTTTTGGGATTATATAAATCTCCTAATTATGTGTGTCATTGTGAATATTATTTCCTTAATGTCATTTAAGACTAATTCCTTAATATTATTTTATAAGTTATTTATCTATGTCACTTTGGTGATTATAAAACTAATACAATAATATAAAATAAAATTTAAAATATCTTATAAATGATAAAAATTTTATTATAATTTATATCACAAAAACCTATCATCCCAGGACACTTTGGCAACTACAAGTCAGATAAAACTTAGGTAGATGAATTACAAATAATATTCATCAAATTTCTTTAATTTAATTTATGCTAAGTAGTTCAATAATAAAATAACAACCATAATAATTATTAAACATTAATGCTAAGTAATTTAATAATAAAATAATAACCATAATAATTATTGAACATTAATCAACAAAAGAAAACTCATATGATAATCATGATAACATATAAATCATGCTTTCATGTGAAAGTTAAACATTATTTCATAATTTTAAATATATACATGTGAATAACCAAATGACTATTAAGAATAATAATTGGATTTTATTTACCATATGTATAATCAATAATTCATACGAGAAAACTATAAAAGTAAACCACAATTTATATTTTTTTTAATCAAAATTAAATCCAATCAAATAATCAAAAATATAATCATGATTAAATTCAATCATAATTATAATCATATTTATCAATTTTATAATTAAGAATATAAATTAAAAATTTTCAATTTCATAATGGTAAAACTGTAAATATTTGATAGGATATAAATCGAAAATATGTGATTTATGAAGGGTAGAACTGTAATTTGGCAAAAAACCGAAGGCAAAACTGTAAATATGTTGACAGAACATAAATTAGAATTACCAAATTTGCAAACTGTAATTTTGCAAAACCCTAACCTCGAGGGAAAAATCATAAATATGCCAAAAACCCTAATCTGCCTGCTCCGATGCCGCTTGGACGCTGCTACCGAAGCCTACGCACGGCTGGCCGTGGCCACTACTGCCGCATGCTAGCGTACGGCTGCCTAGCTGCCCAGCGCAGCTTTACCATCAACAGATTCACAGCAAGGTCGATCATCAGAGAAAAAAAGATCATTCATGCATCATTAAAAAAAAAAATAGATATAATACATTTGATTAAAAAAATAATAGATATAATGTATTTGATACCAATTGTAAGCATAAAATCTATAATATACTATATTAAAATATGAAAATAATCTTTTCTGTCAAGATTAAAATCAAATAATTAGATCTGATTTACGATGCATACCTTTTGATGTCATATGAAAAGATATATCTGTTTAATCTGCAATATCAGAGAAATATTGTAATCCCTCAACTATAATCTCTGTGAGATATCAATCTTTGTTGTTGTTGTTAGTCCATAGAAGTCATGTCTATATATAGACGAGAGCAGAGGGTTTAAAATAAGTTATTATAAGAGTTCTTTCCAAAGATTATCTCCTAAAGAATCCTTGGACTTCTTGGCCAATATATTTCTTATCCAATTAGTTATATTATATATATCTTATCCAATTATAAAGGGTCACAAAATCTAACAAATAATACTTACTATAAATCATTGTGTAGTCAAATATATTACACATCATAATTCCTTCATCTGCATTTTCATTAGCACCTTGAAATTGAAAGGATGTATGCAAAGCCATTCTATTTATATACAAAAGTAAATGTTATTAATGCAACAAGAATAAAACAATATTTTTAATGTACGGAACCAAAATTATCAAGTAATTTTTCCTAATATAAGCTAATGATACTCACTAGAAATTAAATAAGTATTAAAAATTTAATAAGGGACAAACTAGTACAAAAATATTATTAGCTAACAAAGAAGATGGCTTTAGGTAAACAAATAAGATGACTATATTAGCTAACAAAGAAGATGACTTTGGGTAAGCAAATATAGCATACTTTTATTGATGGTGACAACTTACATTTGAAAGATTGAAACATTTGCTTCTACTGAACTAAGTCATTTAGTTTTAGTGATGATGTAATTTTGATACGAATCAGTTTAAGATGGGTTGCATACGTGCGAGTACTAAAAACCCGATGCACTACCATCCCTATCCAACACTATTATTTCATAATAAAACAATTATCCTGTAATTTTTACCTATATTAGTATTTGTTGGTGCACATGATCCAATTAATTTAATCATTTGAAGCAAATCCATGACCCAATCCTCTCATGTTGCCATCCCCTATTTCGATACGACTAGTAAAAGTCTATAAGTAACTTAACAAGGAACATTTCTAAGCTTCCATAACAACCACTTACACCCCAAATCTTTCGAAACCTAGAATTTTCATCAATCTCCTAGGCCAACTTGCTTCTCATCATTCTAGTGATTTAGATAATAATTATCTGAAATGTGTGATAGCAAGTAATATGATATCTTTTGGAATACCTTTTTCAAGAAATCAAAATATCAAATTCTTATCATTGATTTCGCTTATTAGTCGTTACTGAGGAGAAGCTATAATTACTAAAAAGTTACAGTCGAGGATGGAAAGCCTATAAAATGTTATCACGAATGAAGAAAATCAGAGGAGACTTTTACACCATCGAGAAAGAGAACCCATCATCGAGAAGAACTCTATCAGCATTGAGGATAGATCATTATAGAGGATATATTAGCACCACCATCTATAAAGGGAACTTGATGAGATATAGTTATTGTCATCGAGGAAATGTTCACCGCTGAGGAGAACTCATCGTCTGGCAAATGTCACTGCCACCCAGAGTTACTAGGGTTACACTCGTTGGAAGTGTAATCGTTTAATTGCCTTTGAAGAGATTTAAAATGATTCATTTTGAACTAGTTTAATAAGTATGTAAACTAGATCAGAGCTAACATAAATCGGTTCGATCAGCCTAGTTTTTTGGTTTTATTAAAATTTATGAGAAAAAAGAAAAGCATCCCAGTGTCATCCGATAAAAACTCAACGATGAGTAGTTTTTTGGTAAAATGTGCTTGAAAATTTATTGAAAAAGTAAGTGTGTACGATAAGCCTACATTGAAAATTTAGCAATGGATAAGTAGTAGAGTTAGGATCTAATTTAATGATCTTAGTAGATCTATCAAAGTTGTTATCAGCTATACGTACATTTGTGGTTTGAATACAAATGTTTCAAATTATATATGTTTAAAAAAACTTTTCAAGAATATGTGATTGAAAGAAACTTTGAGATTAAGCATGTTATTACTAAAAGTTTGAGATTAAGTATGTTATTACTACAAGTTATACGATCAAAGCTCATGGTGCAAATTCAAAAGCATAGTTGGATGATAGTAGCATGCGGTTGTCAAAGTTTTGAAATAACCAATTTTTTAAAAGATCATCCATGTAATCTACCTCGACTAAATCAAGATCATATTGAATGTCGAGTGTCCTTATCACAAAACAAATTCATGAACAACTTCTAGCAAATGAAGAATGCATGTTGAGGATGATTTTTTGTCAATATCCATGTTGATTATGATTTTTGCCAATATCCAAAAGATAAGTTTTGAGTTGTTGTATCATAAAAAAAAAGCCTATTTAGCATGGGAGCCATCACCTAACAAAGTTAGTCGTGATCCTGATGCATCTCACATTGAGTTATTACCATTCGTAAGAGAATTGAAGTTCCAAAACTATGAAACAGCTATTAAAATGGTAACTACACATTTTCATGGAGTATTTTGCCCATTTGGTCCATGTCAAAGAAGTTATATAAAATACATATGACCAGTGATTAGTATTTTCATAGAGTATGCTAGTGCATTGATTGGCTAAAAGGTTTCTGATTTGTTTGAATGAAGTGCTTGTGTGAATAGAGTGTTTTCGATCTATTTGGTGTGGTAAGGATTGAGACAAGAGATTCATGAGAATGGTTCTTATCTGGACTAAAAAATTGTCTAGCACAACCTTAGTCATCGACTATAATTATGTAATTAGTGATTGTAATCCAAAAATTATTATTGCATGGTTCATTTGTAAAGAAATCTTGAGAGTGCTTTTGGGATGGTGTGAAACTATTTTGGACTATTACTAGGCGACTACTATGGACAAACACAATGAATTTTTGGAGAAAATAAGAGAACAACATATAAAAAATCATCATTGAATATATCAACTCATTGCCATGCAAGGCTCTCAACTACTGGTTAAAAAGTATAAATTCATGGCTTATAGATATTCATGACTTACCAATTACCTGTACGATTGAGATGACATAAAAGATTTGATTAGTTGTTCTACGTTCAATATGAAATAGCAGAGACACTTAATACCATGTTGACGCCTTATATAGAACAATAATCGGTCAAAGGAGAAAACTCGATACTATAGTGGTAGATTGCATACCAACATTGTTACAAGTCCAATGTACATTAGAAACCATTATAGTAGATTTAGAAAGAAGAAGTTGCTCTGATCGTTTTGTCATTCTTGGAATTCCATACTCTCATACAATGACAGCTATATTATATGAAAATTGCAATCCCTATTCGAGGATTACTTTCTAGTAGAAAGCTGAAACCAAACCCTATAGCGATAAAATATTTCCGACAAGAAGCAAATCATATTGAATTTGATGCAATGATGATTATGTTATATTACCTTCTAAAAGTCTTGTTTAAGTACAAAGGAGAAAGAAGACTCGAATTGAATCAATATAATGTTAAAAAAAAAAACTCTTTGGTGCATGTAATTAGGACATAATCCTCAATCTTATAAATTTTACTGGCATAAAGAAACACACATAATTGATATTTTTAAATATATATGTATGTATGTATGCATCTAATTGATAGTAAACTTTTTGGACACATTAAGGATAATTTTATATTTAGGGTGGAAAATGTATCATTTGATATCTTGCAAAGTAGAAGTTGGTGTAATTATCAAATAAAACCTTTTTGTGATAATTTTTCGGTCAAGAAACTCAAAACTAATGCATGCACAAAGTCTTTACTGATACAATGCAATGAATTTAAAAATTATTTATTTTATGCCAGACCTGAGCCTTAGAAACATACACTCATAAAGATCACATTTTAGTTGTTGGTGGTTTATTTGAAAGTACCTAGAAATACAGAATTGAATTTGTGCCGAAACCACTACAAATGATATCCAAAATTGACCATAATTTGTAGGTAAGGTCTTTGTCATAAGGTACTTATGATTGTTCTTAGCCAAAGAACTTCAAACTAATGCCATGTACACCAATTTTACTAAATAGCATAATGACTAGAAATCTTAGTCTTATTATGAGAAACTTGAGCCTCACAACCTACCACTCGTTAAGAAACATGGCCATGTTTTACAGAAAATGTATTTATCACATGAATCTACTTTGATATGGTTCTTGGCCTCAAAATCACAATATTAATGCATTTAGAAATCACAATATTCTGGTTTGCCAAAATAGTGTAATTGAAGCCCACCAATTATAAAGCACTCAACATGGAATAACAAATATGAACATATTTGCATTTACTTGATACATTTATTTTTTAAATCACAAAACATTTCAGTATATACAGATTCTTTAGAGAAACCACAAAATGTATCAGTATAAATACATTCCTATAAAGGTTACACATTCTTAATCACTCAACATGGAATAACGAATATGAACTCATTTGCATTTACTTGATACATTCATTTTTTAAATCACAAAACATTTCAGTATATACAGATTCTTTAGAGAAACCACAAAATGTATCAGTATAAATACATTCCTATAAAGGTTACACATTTTAAATGTCTACTGACATTCTTGTAACATCCATCATCGTAGTTTCTTTACTATAAATTCGGCTAAAACACATTTGGAACAACTCATCAGCTAAGATGTCATTGCATATTTGCAATCAAAATTTTCTTGTATCTTCTTGGTTGAGATTCAAAGGCTTGATTTACAATATTATTATTTAGTGTAAGTTGTAGGATCAGTGAAATTAAGAGAAAATAAATAGAATAGATTGAAGAATAAATAAGCAAACTCACCACTCACGTAAAACACTCAAGGGATATAGTACATTCAAGGAGTCTAACTAGAGATACAAGACTTAAGAACACACCACTCCGAGGAATCCACCTAAAAGATACAGAGTTGGATAAGAAGGACAACATTTATCCAAAAAACAAGATTTGAATTTAAAATACTCTATGCCCTTGAGGCTGATAAATAAGCAAACTCACTACTCACGTAAAACACTCGAGGGGTATAGTCCGCTCGAGGAGTCTAACTAGGGATACAAGACTTAAAGAACACACCACTCCAAGGAATCCACCTAAAAGATACATAGTTGTATAAGAAGGGCAACATTTATCCAAAAAACAAGACTTGAATTTAAAATACTCTATGCCCTTGAGGCTTACAAACATAAGATATGATGATGGGCTTGGAACAACCCCCAAACATGGGTCATTAATTTTTTCACCATTTTCATGATTAAAATAAATAAAAATTAACTACAAAAGTTATAAAATAATTAAAAGTCATCTAAGGACTCCAAAAGGTGAGAAAAACTTTGTTCTAATCTCAATCTCGGTAGAGCACTCATCAGGATCTTTGTAGAGAGAACTAAGCAAAACTTTTTCTAGAAAATTTCAAATCAAATTCTGTTAAATGGTTTGGGTTCCTAACTCAAAGCTTTTCAATGATATATAATTCATGTTATATATTTTTTAAAAATTATCTCCGAATTAATGTGAAATGGGTATTTCTGATTTATTAAAAAAACTAAGAAATTAATTTGATTATCTTGGCTTCTCTAGATTCAAAGTTTGAAGACATTTTTGAGTCAATCTCCCTTGGTTGGATGAAGTTTACTATACTTTCTTGGAAGAGACTATTCCTTTCGAAGATCAACCCGAACTAAACCTCCTTGAAATTCAACATGCTTTTGATGCTTGTTAGCGTTCTTCAGATACTTCTCATTTTACTTAATAATCTTAATTCGAAGTTGTTCATGCAACCATTTGATGATTTTTACTCATTAATCTGTATTTCACTAAAATGATGAGTATCAAGAAGAGGAGTCTTATGAGGACTAGTAGTTTAGCTAGTAGACCAATTATACGTAAATATGAGCCAAAATAAGATCTCATTGACAAATATTTTTGCCCACATAACTTTTTTAAAGATTTCCAAAACTTCAACATCAGATTGACCATCATGGGTGGTAAGATGAGATGAAAAAAAACAAATATTCCCAATTTCCTCTAACGAGTATGCCAAAAAATGACTCAAAAATTTTGAATCTATAAAAAAATAATAGATTTAGAAATACTATGGAGTTTCACAATTTAATAAAAATATAAGTTAGCAATTTACTTACCAAAAAAAAAAAGTTAGCAATTGAAGATGCATCTGATGTTTTGTTACATGCAACAAGATGTGTCAATTTAGAAAATTGATCCACCACAACCATAAATAATCTTTATTTCTCTGGGTTCTAAGCAAACCTACATCAAAATCTAGACTAATATCCTCCCACATTAGCAATAGGTAGTGGATTGTATAAATCTGTATTGTGGTTATGACTTTTTATAATATAACAAATTTTACAACCTTCCACGTACCACCTCACATCTTTGTTCATTTTTTGCTAATAATTTTTTTTTTGCATGTGTTAAGTTTGGCAAATGAAGTGCATGAGCTTCCATAATGATAGATTCTCTTAAAGAACATTGAGAAATAAAAAAATAATTAGCTTTAAAAAAGATAACCATCGTCAAGTAGGAACTGATTATGATGGCCACATTCACACTTTTTTGAAATTTTCTTGAAATAACAATCATCTTTTTAAAGCTCTTTTAGAATTTCAAACCCCATAATCTTTCCTTTTAATTAAATAAGTAAGGAGTATTTTTTGCTTAAAGCATCAACAATAATATTTTCAACATCAAACTTATGATTAATAGTAAAATTATAGACTTGCAAAAACTCAACCCATCTAGTATGTCATCTATTGAGTTTTTGTTGATTATTGAGATATTTCGGAGTTTAATAACTAGAGTAAAGGCAGTAAAACACAAATGGTTTTGGTAGTAGGTAGTGATTCCAATAATTTAAAGCTCGAATTCCTTAGTATAAGTAGAGTAATTCTTATAAAATTCATTCAACTTTTCACTAAAAAAAGCAATTAGGTTACCTCCTTACTCATATTGCAAACATCACATTCAACTTAAGAACTTTGTCGAAATATCGGAATATTAGGATAGGAGCTTTCATTACCTTGCTTTTTAGAATCTCAAAGCTGTTTTGGGCCAATTTATCAATTTGAAACCATTTCCTTTCAAGCATTCATTGATTGAAGCCGCAATAGAACCAAATACTTTTATAAATTGATTGTAAAAAGAGACAAGATCATGAAAACTTCAGATATCATATAGTGCCCTTGGTATACGCCAATTCAAGATAACTTCTACTTTGCTAGGATCTATATAGATTCCATCTCTAGATATAACATAGGTTAAACAAATGAGGCTATCAATGAAAAAATATATATTTCTTCAAGTTAGCATATAACTTTTGTTCTAAAAAAATATTAGAAACCATATGAAGATGTTAGAGATATAGCTCATTATTGCTATATGTGAAAATATCATCAAAGTATACAACAATAAATTTTTCGATAAGATATTTAAAAATATAATTCATGAGACATATAAATATACTAAGAGTATTAGAGTGAGCAAATGACATTATCATCCATTCACAAAGATAATCCCTTTTTTTAATGTTATTTTTTATTCATCGGTCACATACAGATTTGATGATAATCATTATGAAGATCAATCTTAGAAAATATAATTATCCTATGAAGTTGGTCAAGAAGATCATCTAAATGTAGAATAGGAAGGTGATAATATTAAACTTATTTACAACTTTGCTATCCATAAACATTCGCTATGATCCATCTTTTTAAGGTGATAATATTAATCTTATTTACAACTTTGCTATCCATAAATATTCGTTATGATCCATCTTTTTTTGGAATAAGAAAAGCTAGCACATCACATGGGTTGAAACTTTCTTTTATCAAACCCTTAACTAAAAGTTTACCCACTTGTCTTACTCACTGCATATGCTATTTTGTTTGGTAAAATAGTACTATGTATAAGATTAATATTGTGTTAAATATCTCTCATAAGTGGAAGACCGCATGGAATCTCCTCGGAGATAGCATCATGGAAATTATGAGAGGGGATCTCCACTATCCTCATTCTCCTCTAAAATAATAGGTGCATATGCTTTATTATTTGTCTCAAGCTCCCGTTTGAGTTTAGAAAGAGAAAGAAAATTATTTTTCTCTCTATTTGAGGGTTTCAAAATAAGTTTAGTTTAGAATGTCTTAAAATAATCTTAACACCATCTTTAATGAAAGAATAATTATTTTTAAGCTCATTATGAAATGTTTTGCTATTATACTACCAAGGACCCTCAAGAAGTAGGTGACAAGCATCCATGAAAACAACATTACACTATACTTTATAGTTATTTTCAATTGAAAATGAAACAAAATAATGTTTATTTACCTTGATTTTATTATCTTTTAGAGCCATAAAGAATTATGAGGTTGAGGATGCTTCTCTATCTTTAAGTTTAATTTGTTCACTATCTCGATAGATACCATATTTTTGAAGCTACCATCCTCAATTATCACATATCAAACTTTTCCTTGGGAAGTGCATTTTGTGTGAAATATATTCTTTTGAAGCCATTGATATTCTATTTCTTCCTAAATAATATTTAAATGTCTTTGAATCATAATCCATTTACATATGCGATTTCTTTATCTTGTGTTTGGTATGAGCCTCCTTATCCATTGTATCATCACCCACTTCCTCAATTAGAATGATAATTTTGTGATTAAGACATTATGAAGCAATATGTCTATAGCTGTGACACTTGAAACATCGATGAAAACTCCCATCAAAAGAACCTGAGGGTAGCTTGGAATTAGCCCCACCATCACCCTTTGAGATCACTTTTACTGTAGATTTGATAGTTAGGCTAAACTTAGAAGTAGACATTTTCTCGAGTGGATATGTGATCAGGAGCTATAGATCGAAATCCACTCCCTTGAGCCCTCTTTTTTTTTTCGTCAACCTTAAAAGTAAGTTTGAAAACATCATTATAACTCCAATAAGGTTGTAGTTGGATATTACCAATCTTGAGCCTTAGACCCTCAAGATATCTTACTATAATTTGCTCCTTTGGTTCACTAAGATCACATTTTATCATAAGAAGATTAAATTATAAAAGAGTATTTTGTTTGAAGTTGTGGAACTCGAGAAAAGCATCATCCTTGTAGATGTTAGGAAGATATTTCTTCTTTTAACTTTCCTTTTTCATATTCACCCATGTTAAAAACTTTCTTCCACACCCATCAAGACATTTGTAGGAGAGAATTGAGCATACTTCAACTTCCTTGTAAATCAATTCCAGATTTCTAAATCTGGAATTGCTAAATGTCTAATTAATGTGATAAATATATTATAAATCATCTCAAAATTAGAATGAAATGAGTATTCTTGATTTATTTAAAAAATAAAAATTAGTGTGTTTATCATGATTTCTCCGAATTCAAAGTCTAAAAACACTTATCTTTTTCAAAAGTCAAAGTTTATATATATATAAATATATATAATGATAGAAATAATAGAAGATAAGAACAAATATTGAAAGAAGCTTTATTGAATAGTTGAAGATGCTTCAATACATTAACATGTTCCCTCTCCTATTTATAAGACTACGATGAAGGATTTCCCTCAATAGAATAGAGGATTTTTCTCAACAGAATAGAGAGATTTCTATCTGAGGTAATCTTCATGGTTAATAATATTAGGTAAAAGATTTGAAGTTTATGCTTATTATAAAGTAACTGCAATTGACTATAATTAGGAAACATGAAAAAGGATATAACGCCACCTGGTGTGATTTAAATGAAAAAATATATATCTTTCATCATAGTTTAAACATATTTTTGATTTGACATCTTTTCCCTTTATGGATTGATCATAATGGGCCAAAGAAGAAGAAAAAAAAAAAAAAAAAGACAAACGTTATTCAAGTTGGTTCATTCGCATGTAGAAATTTATGGGAAGATATAATTTCTTGTAGGCCCGATGTGATATTAGAGCGGTTTAATTATAGAAAGAAATTTTGGAATGAATTTTCATTTATGTTCATGTTAATTAAAGTTGAAAAAGATAATAATACATTGATAACATCTCCAGCCTGTATTGCTCAAGTAAAAAGAACGCCACCTCTCACTCTCACGACGGTGGCATTCACGCACGCCGCCGGCCGATCGGTCTTTGGATCCGTCAAAGACTAACGTGACGGACAGTTTTCAGGGCGATTCGGTCGTACTTGTCTAAACTACTTGTATATGGGTTTCATGAATCACACGGGGACAGTGGTTGTCTGACTTTAGTTGATCTCCTGCAGCCATAAGAAGGGACATACGAAGACTCGAGATGCTCTCAGGCTTCTCCTTGATTTCTAAGGAACAATGAACCAGAAAAGAGATCCTTACGTTGGGTGTTCACTTTCGAGTAAGATGTAAGCTTCACCAAACAAACAAACGCCCACATAAATTATTCGCTTCGGCTGTGGAAGACCCATCATGGCCTTTGCTTGCATTCCCAGCAAATCCACACTAACTAAGCTTGCAGACGAAAGGAAGACATAAACCACTTCTTAATTGCGAGCTGGTGTTTGGTGCTACGACTGGTCCATCGTCCTTACTCTGAAATAGTACAACTCGCCTACATGAAACTACATAAACTCTCTCTCATCGAGGAACAGGAACCAATCAAGTGGTTAGTCGAATTATCTATCTAAATAGCAACCAAAATTTCGTTGGTCTTTAAATATTAATGCCATTTACATGAACAATGACAAACGTTGGATAGGAACTTAGTGGTGTGGCAAGTTTTTGCTGTAAAAAAGCTGTGAGAGGTGTGTTTATGAACATCATGTATATCGATCAATCACGCCAGAATTGTGGTGAGTAGTAGCAGTCCTCACCCGAATCCATCAGATACACCCGACAATCAATTCATGTTGCTCCTCCGGATTCGAAGATCGAGTGTTTCCGTGATCTCGAGCTTGAATTCCACCCTCTGTGTTGGATCTGATAGTGAAAAAAAAAATATATATATATATGACTCGATTGATCCCTCTTGACTTCCTCCTTGTCACAAAAGTTTGACTCGATTGATCCCTCTTGACTTCCTCCTTGTCACAAAGGGTAGTAGATTAATAGTGATCAGAGGCCGAAGGGGATACAAGTGTCACTTTAGGCGTTAAAGAATACCATAACGACCGCGTGAGCTGTTATTGCTTGCCGTCGCCGTCAACTCCCTCGCACTGTCGGCGAACTGACTAACGGCGACTTAATGGCGTCAAAGACGTCAAATATAACCCCCAACCTCCTCCCTCTCTCCATTTCAATAAGCGAGACACAGATCCAGAGAGAGAGAGAGTCGTCTGCCTCCTCTCTTTCTCCATTACAGTTAGGATCAGAGTTGCGATCTCTCTTCACGCCATCCATCGATCGATCAAATTACTCAGTTCCTAGAATCGGATCGCGCGGCAGCCATCAGGGGTGGACGCCAGTGGCGAGATCGTAAACGGAGAGAGGTTTACCACCTCCTGTTTGTTACAAGGTACGTTTTCTTTCCGCTCGTCCTTTCGGTGATCGATGGTTCAAACTTTTTGGCCTTACGGAGGGATTTTGCCTTCATATATCTATATATACATCGTGATATGCTATTTTGCTATTCTTACTCAATAGAAGAAATAGCACAAAATAGTATCCAAGAAGAATGACTTGTTCGTCTCCATTACTTCTCCACTAACAAATAGCAGGGATTTTTAGATGGTCAATGTTTTGGTTTCGTGATTACTGAAATTTATGCTAACAATCAAACTCCCGTCGATGGACTGTGGGGCAGTTTGTTCCCTGCGTTGTTATGTCTAAGTCATGTAGACGAAGATGAGGGTACGGCGTAGAAATGGGGCAGTTATGCATCTGGTGGAGCTCCTCGGTTTCGATAAAGACAATTATAGTATTATAACACGATCAAGCAGCTAAGGCTTGCTTGGCATCGTTTACTTTCTGTGCCCGTCGAATATTGTAAGGAAACCGAGATGGGAAACACGTTCGGTAGTCCTAAAAAATATGCTCTAGTGTCCTAAAAATATCTATTTCAACAGTATGTTTTTCATTCTAATAGAAATTAGAACTACCACCATCACACAGATATATTGTATTTTCATTGACCAAAACTATTGCTTGTCTTTAATGAAATAGATAAAAGTCTACATGTAATTGCGTATTGGAAACAAATTATAATTTTTTGTCCAAAGAAAATAGGATCAGTGATGATCGCGTAATGATTATGATTGGGGTGGTTACTAAGAACTTGTTTCGCATGGTTGTGTTAAATAAATACAACTGTTCATAGGAAATATTTGGTCTATCAATCATGCAAGTCTGGCCTTTGTATTCCAAAGATGTCATAATAAGACTCTTTCGGTCAGAGATTGCTGTTGTAGTTCCTTCTTCAAAAACGAAGATTCTTTGAGAGCAAGATAGTATAATAAGCAGAAGAAGAAATTTGGTTTTTCCAAGCCATCGGAGGTCAAACAGGCCTTAATTAATGGACCATCCATACTTCGAACTCCAACGTCCCTTGTGATCTTCCCAGCAAGTTTTGTTCTGACAGCGTGACCATTAAATTTCCTATGTATTTAACATCACTCGGTTGTTGGGAGTATAAACAGCCACATCAGTCCTTAAATTTGCAGTACATTAACAGCAATTATTTCCGTTTAATCAAATCCTACATATGTTGGGATTATAGACAAAATGATGTTGTGAATCCTACAATACTTTTCATGGTTTATTTGAGCAGGCAACTGTCTCCCATCATATCTCTTTCTGTAACTGACCTGACTTGGTTTTAGTGTAATGTTTATACTGATAGAAAAGCATGATAAAATGCATGCACAGAGTAGCGTTTACTGAACCATGTTATTCAGACTTCGATGGCTAAATCTCCTCCTTTCAGAAACAGGAAAAGCATCAGCAGTAGGAATGTCGGAGGGTACTACTGGCTTTCAGCTTGGCGTGATCGGGTCGCTGGCTCTCTCTGTTGCATCTTCCGTTTCAATCGTCATATGCAACAAAGCTCTCATCAGCTCGCTTGGCTTCCCTTTTGGTTTGTCCTTCGTTTCCCACTTTGCATCCTCCTCTCTCTCTCTCTCTCTCTCTCTCTCTAGGGTCTGAAAAACCTGACATAGTTAGAGCAACTGGTTCTTTTGCATCAAACTATGGAAGTTGTGAGAAATAACATAAATTCACTGCACCACTCAACAAGCATATTGTTCATGTGACCAGTAAGATAGAGATGAATGCAGATGGGCCAAAATAAATTCTGAACGATAGTATTCGTTAGTTATCAAAGCAAATTTAAGTCTCAATTAGTGTGGATTTTGAATTACTAACAGCGTCGACCCTGACAAGCTGGCATCTAATGGTGACCTTCTGCACGCTGCATGTGGCGCAGCGCTTCCACTTCTTCGACCCAAAATCTATCGACGCAAGGACCGTTGTCCTCTTTGGGCTTCTCAATGGCACGTCCATTGGCTTCCTCAACCTTAGCCTTGGTTTCAACTCCATTGGATTCTATCAGGCTAGTAATTTGTTTTACAGCCCTAATATTGCTTTTATCATTCAGAAGATTATATATGATTTTTCTTCTAGTTATATTTAATATCTAAATCCTTTTAACTATATTCACACATTCCTATTACTGATATGGCAGATGACGAAGCTTGCCATCATTCCTTTCACGGTGCTGCTGGAGACCGTCTTCCTGAAGAAAAAATTCAGGTTCAATCACACGAAAAAAACTATACTATTGTGCTTTGACATTATAACACTTGCTACATTTCCAACCAGTAGGGTAGACTCATCCTCAAGATAAGATATTACGAATATTATAACCTCATCCTATGTAACTCAACTCAGAACCAAACCGTAAATAAAGCTATATCCGAATGTAGCAATAAAATGACAGGTGAATAGGTCTGACTTGAAGATCAGTTGGTATAATCCAACATATCTTGAAATTAAATATGGGTGTTAATTAGCCACAAATTCATGCTTTTAATGGAAAACTAACAAGGGCTTATTTGCAGCAAGGGTGTCAAGCTCTCTCTGCTTGTGTTGCTCATTGGAGTTGGCATTGCATCTGTTACGGATCTGAAGCTAAATCTACTTGGCTCCGTTCTCTCTGGTCTTGCTATTGCTACTACATGCGTTGGCCAAATTGTATCCTTGGTTTTAGATCTGATATTTAGCTGCTCGATCCGCTTGCTCACTCAGCTACAACAAGTAGACCAATGCTTACTTTTGGTGTCTGGATCGATCAGGTTGAAGACAATGTTTCCTTGACCATAAATTTGAACGGTAGATGACCAACACAATTCAGAGGAGGTTGAAAGTTTCGTCTACACAGCTTCTATACCAGTCATCACCATATCAGGCGGCTATACTATTTGTTGCCGGCCCATTTGTAGACCAGTTGCTCACCAAGCGGAGTGTGTTTGCCTATAGCTATTCCCTTCTGGTTCTGGTATATTCTCCACCACATTCATAAATATCTCACTTGCCTACCACTTTTAGTGGTATTTCATATATATATAATTTTTTTTTAAAGATAAAATTTGAAAGCAGGATTCGAGCCTAAGATCTTATGATAAACGGTTAAAGCCTTTCCTAGCGAAGCTAATTGACAACTTGAAACTAGTGACTGTACTTATCCAAACATAATGTCCACATTGAGAATAGTGCGTATCATAAGTTAGCTTAGCAAGTTAACAGTGATCTAATTTGAACCGGTCTAGATAGGTGTAACATATGTAGGAAAATAATGTTGTTCACACTTAACAAAAGAACATTGGATTAATGCTATTCCGTACTAGGTAATTTTCTTACGTGTTAACTTGGACATCACATAATTTTGTATTCTTTCTCTTGCTACATATATAGGACTCTCGCATTACTAAACATACATGTTTCATTCAGTCATGTAATCAATAAAAAATCTATTAGAAAAATATTCAAGATAAAGATAGTCCAACACTGGTAACGAGATTAAATGTGTGGTTAGATGATATATACTACTACAATTGGTTCACAAGTTAAAATGTCTAAACTTTTAGCCTGCGTTGGTGTCGGATATCATATATGTTTGATGTGGTCAATATAAATTGTGTGTTAACACTTCCTTACATCTCCTTTCCTTTTGGTATGCTCCAAATGATCAACTAGAAATAATAAAGAAGTAGAAATAAATTAATTATGCCCCACCACTCTGTTTCTAATAATTAAAAAATGTTTCCCCATATTTTTTTTCCTAATGTTTGACATGAATGTGAACATGTACTTTAGTAGGGACTAATGGTTGGATCTTGTTCTGATATGGATGTGAATATGTGCTAATAGGGATTTATCATCCTGTCCTGCTTGATCGCGGTGTCCGTGAACTTCAGCACATTTCTGGTTATTGGGACAACATCACCGGTGACATATCAAGTTCTTGGCCACCTCAAGACATGCCTTGTTCTTTCATTTGGCTACATTATATTGCACGACCCTTTCACTTCCAGGAACATTATGGGAATCCTGATTGCCATGTTTGGAATGGGTCTTTACTCATACTTTTCTGTGAAAGAGAGCAAGAAAAAATCAGCAAATGACGTTTTGCCCATTGCCCAGGTTTGTTTGACTTGAATTCTCTATGCTGACCTTGTTAACATAATCTTATTCTTTTGTGATTTAAGATTCTAATTCCTCTAACAAATATTTTTGGTACGAACTTTATGATTCACCCAATCTTTCTGGAAAATCTCTAAACAGCATTTGGTTCTTAGTTAGAATATGCCAAGACATTATACGCGATGCTCTATTATTTTGTTCTTTTATATGCATCACACTCGGATAAATGATGAAAATAAGTCATATGAGACATAATGGTACAAAAATGAACGTTGAGCTCTTTCTCTTATGCACTTTGACATCTTATGCACTTTGTTTTGGCAGATGACACACAAGGAGACGACGCCACTCTTGACAACCAAAACCAATGACAAGGAAGGCAACGAGAGCAAGAAAGTGAATGGAGTACCTACAGCTGCCAAGGACTCCGAGTAGCACAGGTCATCCAAAGCGATTAACAAGAATAGGCTTATATTGTTCTACTGTAAAAGGCGATTGAGCTGAGCATTACAGTTGATTCATTTAGTGAAAGTATAAATCTCTCTTGTTATATTGCCCATATATTATAAAATAAATGTGATTTTGTTACATTATGCTGTTATGTAAAAATTTTTAACTGGGATTGAAATATAAATTATTATAAATCAAGAATAGTATCATATACTTTTTGATAATATTATTAAATAAATATCTCGAATATCATAAAGTTTTGATAGATCTGCACATAAAATACTATGCCCTTCACTTTTTTTATGTATCATTATAATTAATATAATTAAAGAATGATTATGCAAACCCAAAAAAATCATGTTATTATAAAGGAAAAAAGAAAGTACTTAGATAGAGATAAATTGAGAGAGCTACTCTCATCAAAATAATCTTCCAAGATTATGACTCTCTTTATTTTAAAAATAATTTTTCATAAATAAATTCTTATTTTTTAAAGAGTATTTTAGATATTTATATATATATGATTTTTTTTAA
>LVTN01001544.1:15033-27670 GCA_001649415.1 Musa itinerans
AGTAAGCTATTGAAGAGGTTTGCAGTAAGGATAAATTGCTCAAAGTAAATGTAAACCAAGATTTAGAGTGGTTCGGTCAATCTTAACCTACATTCACTTTTGGCTTCCTCCTCCAACGAGGTCACCGATGTCTACTAGAAGCCTTCCTTCAATAGGCGAAGGCCAACCACCCTTTTACAGCTTTTCTCTTTTTGACGGGCTTAGGAGACAACCCTTACAGATTTTCACTACTCTCTTGAATGATCAATACTTAGAAAGAAAGAGGGAGAAGAACTTCTAGCCTTTTACAATACTTTTAAGCTCTCAAATATTCAGAATAAAAGAAAGCTTTCGGTGCCCTTTCATGCAGGAAAGGGTGGGGTTTATATAGGCCCCAATCAGTTTGAATTTGGAGCTCAAAAGTGTCATCTCTCGGATTTTCGGGGTCTCGGCAATACCACCGCCATAATTGGGCGGTACTACCGCTTGTAAACTGTCACTGAGCAGTACTACCACTTAGTCTAGGTGGTACTATCGCTTGACTTTGCTCGAAGACCGAGCTCAGATGGTACCACCACTTGGCAGGGGTGGTACTACCGCCGGCAGTAATAACTGCCAGCGGTACCACCACCTAACAGGGGCGGTTCAACCGCCCAGAACTCCTAGGAGACTGAGTTTCCTAGGCGGTGCCACCGCTGGCCAAGAATTCTGGGTCCGAATGGGCTAATCCATTCGGCCCAATTTGGATCTATTAAGGGCCCAGTTGGCCCCAGATTAAGTTAATGGGATCACCTCCCAATCCTAACTTAATCTTCATGCTAACTATGATAATAAAGACATTAATACCACAAATCGTGTTCCGATGCATCAATCGCTTCTTCTGGCGAACTTCCGACGAACCCTCGGCGATGCTCCAGCGGACTCCTGGCAAACTCCTGGACTTGCGACGATCCTCTTGGCGAGTTCTGATGAGCTTCTTTGGCAAGCTCCTGGACTTCTCGGATTGTTCCTGTAGAACCTCCGATGACCGTCCGGACTTCCGACGAACTCTCGAACCCCCAACGTGATCTTGGTCTTAACTCCGGCTCAACACCTGCTGCATGTCTTACTGCCATCGTAGTTAATCCTGCACACTTATCTCAACATATAGATTAGATAAATAAATGACAATTGACTTCATAATCAGAATCCGAGATTCAACAAAGTCATCATCATAGTTCTCATCACTTGAACTTTCTTTCAAGTGGTCTTCATGAGTTCTTAGTATCATATCCTGCATATTCTTTGGAAGGTTGTTCTCAAGCTCTGCATGAGTGTTGCAAGTCATCTCATAGGTCATTAATGACCCGATGAGTTCTTCGAGAGGAAAATTATTAAAGTCCTTGACGTCTTAAATAGCCGCTATTTTAAGGTCCCAACTCTTTGGAAAGGATCTTAATATTTTATTAACGAGTTCAAAGTTAGAAAAACTTTGATCAATCGCTTTTAGACCGTTGACGACATCCGTGAACCGGGTGTACATATCTCTAATGGTCTCACTTGGTTTCATCTGAAATAATTCATAAGTATAGACTAAAAGATTTATTGGACTCCTTTACTCTACTAGTGCCTTTGTGAGTGATTTCGAGTGTGTGCCAAATATCAAAAGTCGTTTCACAAATAGACACTCAATTGAACTCATTTTTATCTAAAATGCAAAATAAGGCATTCATAGCCTTGGTATTTAAAGAGAAAATCTTCTTCTCCAACTCATTGCAATCGTTCATTGGAAGAAAAGACTTTTGAAAGTTATTTTTCACAATGTTCCATAACTCAAAATCCATAGAAATTAGAAAAAATCTCATTCCAGTTTTCCAATAGGTGTAATCCGTTCCATTGAACATAGGTGGACGTCTGATTGAGTGACCCTCTTGGTTGCTGGCAAACGTCATCTCTCTTGGGTTTCAAACTAAAATGAGCATGGCCTTGCTCTGATACCAATTGTTAGGATCAAAAACGACATTAAGAGGAGGGGTGTGAATCAGTGCAGTGAATAAAAACGATCAATTTAAGTGATTTCGGAAAACTTTGTACGATGAAACTCTTAGTTCGATAAAAAACCATTTTGAAAATATGTTTGACTCAAATAAGTTTGTAAGTGAGTAGAGAAGAGGGGATTGGAAAATTTTCAATGAAGTTAAGTATAAAGCAGCAAAAGAAAAGTATGCACCAAGAAGAGAACATGCCAATTTTATAGTGGTTCAGTCGTTCGACCAACATCCACTTCTGATTCCTCCTCCATCGAGGTCACCGGCATCCACTAATGGTCTTCCTTCAATAGGTGAAGACCAATCACCTCTTTACAGCACTTTCTCTTTTTCACGGGTTTAGGAGACAACCCTTACAAGCCTCACACCTCTTCTTGGATGATTGCAAAACTAAAGAGAGAGAGGAGGACTCTCTGCACTTTTACAACACTTTTACACCCCAACATTTAAAGATTTTTTCACACTTTCATTGCCCTCTCATACAGGAAAGGGTGAGGTATTTATAGGCCCTAATGGCTTCAAAATTGGAGCTAAAAAGTATCTCATCCTGGGTTTTCGAGGTACTGGTGGTACCACCGCTCATGTTGGGTGGTACCATCATCTGCAGCACTGACGCTGGGTGGTACTACTGCGTAGTCTGGCGGTACTACTGCCTGACAAAGACTTGGAGACTAGGCTCTGGCAGTACCACTACCTGGCAGTAATAATTGCCAACGGTACCACCACCCAGGCTTCTTGAAGACTAATCCCTAGATGGTTCCACCGCCCCAGTCTGGCGATGCCACCACCAGACAAGGTTCAGCAACTTGGTTGGGCCTTGAATTTGGCCCAAACTAGTCTAATTACGAGCCCAATTGGCCCTTAATAGGTTTAATGGGATTACCTCCCAAACCTAAGTCTAATTATGTACTAACTATAATTTTTAAGGCATACACTAAACAAAACAAGTCTGGTAAGTCTAGGTTTCTTCCAGCGATCTTCCGGCAGACTTTTGATGATCTCTCGACAATCTTCCAATGGACTCCCGGCAAGCTCCTGAACTTTATGATGATCTTCTTAGTGAGTTCCAACGAGCTTCTCGACTAAGTCCGACAACACTTCCGATGAACCTCCAGACTTTTGACAAACTCATGAACTCCCAATGAATTCTCGATCTTGACTTCGGCACTTCGTTTTGCTTTATGCCTTGATCGCTATTGATACAGCATATTTTGGTAGCCTGAACACATCACCACACGCCAAGTCAAAGCCCTACGCTGCATATCCCGTCCAGGGAGTTTGTACCTACAGGATATGCCTCATGTCTCATCCCAGGAGCTCGAGGTGGTGCCGTCTGACGTCGCTCTGCACATCTCAGAACTACGGTCGGTCAGAAGGGTCGTCCCATCCCTCGGGGACAGCAGCGATGCCAAACCGATGCACCCTTAGTCCTCGCGCTATAATATAAAACCCCCGATCGGCCTCCGACCAAGGGAAGGTAAGAAATAACACACAACAAAGGAAGAAATCATGCCCCCTCATTACTAACTTACTCGTCGGAGGGGCCACAACCAAACACCACCCGGCGAAGGCCATTTTTACAGGAGGGCGACCACTCACCGATGACGAGGGACTGGCATGGGAGCGCGATCCACTCGGCAGCGAGAAGTTGTCAATCACCCCCGATCCCGACCACCGCCAACCAACACTCCTTCCAAAGAGCTCAGCCGCCTCATCATCCAGATCACCCTATTGAAAACTCCCAGCATCGACCCGCGAACCTAGCCGTGCTGACTCACCAGCCACGACATATTTGTTCCCTAACAACTATCATAGTTAATCCTATATACTTTTCTCAATGTATAGATTGGATTAAGCAATTTACTAATTGATTTCATCATCAAAATCCGAGATTCAATAGGATAGAGATCCAACACCCAATAGGGCATGATCCATTAGGGTTAAGTTGATAGGGGGCTTCTATAAATAGGAGGGAACCAAACACCCATAGGCAAGAGGCTTCTTGGTTGCCACCTCCTATTCTCCTCTCCCCTTCTCCTCCTCAGATAGCAGGTGTAGATATTAGGCAGCAATTCGAGGAGCATCGTTGTAGCCCTGCTATGTGGATCACTATTAGACATGATGCTTGACCTCCTTCATCCTCTCCTATATATCTGTAGGGATTCAAGAATATACAATCTCCCTAGGTAACACAACTATCTCACATGTGGTTTTCAGTTTCATGAATTTTATACACCAATCTATGCACGATGATGAACACCTTTTCAAAAAATTTGAGATTTTTGTTTTCTGTTCTTCTGCTACACATGTGATGTCACCTCTAGATTTCCGTACAGTGGTATCAGAGCCAGGTTCTTAATGCGAAAGATTGATTTTGATCTATGTGTATTATGTTTTCAAAAGGGGATTAGGGCTTTTTAGAAAAATGATAGATTTGCCCCTCAGAATTTTAGAAATTTTGAAGTCTGTCTTCTTATCCAAATTACCCCCCCTCAAAATTCTAAAATTCCCTATATGTCTTGAATTTCCAAAAATATTAATTGATTAAAAGTTTAATTAATTATTATTATTATTATCTAGTAGACTTACATGATGATGATATGGACATGTGATGTATGATGTAGACGGATGATCATGGACCGTGTGATGTATGTACATGTGAAGTGATTATTATTATTATTGAGGCCTACGAGTCTCTATTTTTCTCATTTATTGTAGCGCCTGCGTGCCCAAGATTAAGTTGTTATCACATGAGGAGACGCAGCAAGAGCGTGGAAGTGATAGCGAGACCCACGAGGCTGAGACGGATGATCGCAATGCATAGAAATGCGCCAAGATGTCGATGGAACCGACGAGGCTAAGACGAATGATCATAAGGCATAGAGATGTGCCGCTACACACATAGATCTTAATATGAGTGATTACGCCCACTAGCTCGTGCTTGATCATATTAGGTTGTGGTCCATGATTATCTGGTGCGATTGCTTATGTGATGTGTGATTGCTTATACACCTACTAGATACATATATATATATTTGCATGCGATGTAGATATATATTAAATATACATGTGTGTGACATATCATATTAAAAGACCACATCAAAATCCCCTCTCTCGATAATATTAAGTCGGTAAATGTGAGGTAATTAGATTGACCCACGTGGCCTTCCATTGTTATAGGTAGGGACCGATTCTCGACGTAGGTTGAGTTGGTCGAGTCACTCGAGACTCACCTATATTATGATTCACTATCTTGCCTATGACATAGAGATGTCACCGGTGACCTGAGGATATGGTATGTTTAGTCGAGTCCCTCGAGGGTATATCATCAAATCAGACTTATCTTGTAACGATGGTGTTGACTTAACCGAACATCATGGTTGCTCGAGTCCCTCAAGACCATGGTGGATCGAATCGCCGCTAGAGATCTACTGGGGGTCTTCAATTCACATATTGGAGGGAGTTATATGTTTCGCGAGAAAATAGTAGGAGTATATTAAGATAGAAGTCCATATCTTATTTATTTATTTATTTTTCTACAAAATCTGCATATTATTTATTTCTATTGCATCTTTATTTTCAGAAAATGTCACTTTCAAATCCCTTATGTGGCATACTTGATGTCAACCACCTCACTGGTCCAAATTATATATATTGGCTCCACAACTTGAGAATTGTTCTCACGGTAGAGAAAATCGTGTACGTCCTTGATACAGTAATGCCTACGCCCGAGGAAGGGGCAAGCGAGGATGAGATCTCTCATTACGTGAAGTACATAGATGAATCCACTCTTGCTTAGTGTTACATGTTGGGCTCCATAACTTTTGAGTTACAGAGATAACATAAAAATATGGATGTTAGATCCATTCTCCTACATGTCCGTAAACTATTTAAGGAACAGGGAAGGACTCAACACTATAAGATATCCAAGAGACTCTTCCGTGCTAGGATGACTGAGGGGATACTAGTTCAGAACTATGTCCTAAAGATAATTGAGAAGATAAAGAAACTCATAGGTCTAGGAATGGTCCTAGAGGATAACTTATGTGTGGATTTTGTGCTTCAATCCCTATTAGATTCCATTTTACAGTTCATAATAAATTTTAATATGAATAAGCTTGAGGTGACACTCCTTGAGCTCCTCAATATGTTGAGAGAGATAAAGAGCACTATCAAGAAAGAGAAGCCAGTTCTCTATACTAGTGAGACTAGAAAGAAAAGGAAGGCAGAAAAGTCTCTTAAGAAGGGTAAGGGTTGCTAAAAAGAACCCGACAAAGGATAAAGGTCAGTGCTTCCACTACCAAAGATGGGCATTGGAGGAGGAACTACAAAGAGTACCTTGTAAAGAGGGCAAAACAAAAGCTTAGAGAAGCTTCAGGTACATTCATGATCAGTCTCCATTTGTTAGACTATTATGATAATACATGGGTATTGGATACTGGTAGTGCTTATCATATTTTCAATTCATTGCAGGTTCTAACAAGACCTAGGAGATTGGCGAGAGGTGAGATGGACCTGAAGATGAGCAATAGAGCAAAAGTTGCTATAATAGCTATTGGCGAGGTCACCCAACATTTGCTTGGTGGAGCTATTACTGCATTGGATGCATGCTATTTTGTTCCTACTATTATCAAAAATATTATTTTCATTTCATGTTTGATAGTTAGTGGATATAAATTAATTTTTAAGAACAATGGTTGTTTAATACTATTAGATAATGAGATCATCATGAGATAAACATTGCATAATGGTTTGTTTATGCTAGACATTGCTCCACGTATCATGAATGTAATTGTTCGAGAGAAAATGATATAAGGTAAACAGTGCATACCTATGGTATTATAGGCTTGGTCACATTCATGAGGGTCAGATTCAAAAGTTGCTAAAGGATGAATATCTAGATCCATTTCACTATAAGTCATATGCAACTTGCGAGCCTTGCCTTCATGGAAAACTAACCAACACTCCTTTTAGTGGAACTAGAGAGAGAGCCACTAAGCTACTAGAACTCATACATAGTGATGTATGTGGACCCATGTCAACTCATACCATAGGTGGTTACTCCTACTTTATTACTTTTACTGATGATTTCTTAAGGTATAGAGATGTGTACTTGATGAAGTACAAGTCCGAGGCCTTTGAGAAATTTAAAGAGTATATGAATGAAGTGGAGAACCAGATTGGAAAGAGTATCAAGACTCTTCGATCAGATCAAGGAGGTGAGTACTTGAGTACAAAGTTCACTTAGTTCCTCAAGGATCATAGGATTCTATCTCAATGGATATTTCCTTATACACCTCAGCTCAATGGTGTATTTGAAAGAAGGAATCGTGCACCGTTAGACTTGGTGTGGTCCATGATGAGCTTCATCGACTTACCCATCTCACTCTGGGGATATCCCTAAAGACCATAGCTTACCTTCTGAATAGAGTTCCAACTAAGTTGATAGTGTTAGAATCGAAATCGGCACTAAGAAGTGGGGGTGAATTAGTGCTTTTCTAAAATCATGTATGTTTAAAAATCTCATTCGATGAAATCATATCAGAAAGACATTTAAACTTAAAATATTTGTAAAAGTAGTAATAAGTAGGTAAAGTAGTTACAAAATAAGTAAACAAGCAAAGAAATGGAGACACTAATTTTATAGTGGTTCAGTCGTTGTGACCTACATCCACAACCGATTCCTCTTAACTTGAGGCCACCGGCTTCCACTACCGATCTTCATTCCATAAGCAAAGATCAACTACCCTTATAACTCTTTTTCCTTTTCATAGGCTCAGGAGAGAACCTTTTGCACCCTTTTATACCTTACTCCTCCCTTAGAAAACTTCTAACTAAAGGAGGAAGAGACTTTAAATCCTAAGAGAGTTTTCAATTTTTTTTCTCAAGTATTCTTTCCCTCTTTTCTACTCAAATTCATGCTCATCCAAACAGTAATAACTGAGGTATTTATAGACCCCAAATGGCTTCAAAAATGAAGCCAAAAAAGGTCTCATCCTAGGTTTCTCAGGTCCTAGTGTTACCACCACCTATGTTGGGCGGTACTATTGCCTGCAGCACTAACACTAGTCGGTAGCGCTGCTCAGACTAGCGGTACCACCGCCTGAAATAGTCTGGAAGATTGTGTCTAGGTGGTACCATCGCCCAAACTGGCGGTACCACTGCTTGACCACTTGGAAAAGTGTGCTCTTGACTTTTCCAGCTCATAGGTGGTTTCACCTAATCTTGGGTGACCAAATAGGCCTTCCACTTGGCCAAAACAGTCCCAACTCAGGCCCAATGAGCTCCTAATTGGGTTAGCATAATTATACCCCAAAACCAACTCAATTAGACTCTAAACTAACTTGATCTAGACATAATCGATTACAAGCATGAATCCTATGTTGTCCGGCATGTCATTGGTTCATCCGGCGCTTCGTCCGATCCTTTAGCGCATCGCCTCTCCTTCGGCGTATTGCCTAATCGGCATATTGACTTCTATAACTTTTGATCTCCTTGGTGTAATGTCCAATCCTTTGGCCCATGCCCGAACTCATGGCACGAAGACCTTCTACTGGTACGTCGATCGATCCTTCGGCTCGACGTCCAATCCCCTAACATGTTCACTCCGGCCCAATGTCTAATTCTTCCTACTTTAATCGATTTGTCTTTCCTGATCGAAGTTAGTCCAGTGTCACTTCAAATATAAATTAGATCATAACTTCATTAATTGATTTCATCATCAAAATCCGAGATTAAAAAATCTCCCCCTTTTTTATGGTGATAACCAATTAATGACAGAGTTTCAACAAAACTCCCCCTATCAATATACCATATTGAAATGAACTTTGAATTTAGAAAATCAAGACTATTTCATTATTGCATGCATCATTATCATAAGATGAAGTATTGCACGCATAATACCAAATCATCATGTATATTTTCAAAATATAAAATCATCATTTCATACATGATTCCAAATCATCATTCATAATATCAAAATATAAAATTACATTATACTATGCATGATCATCATAACTTCTCATTGTATACATTATCATAAAATCATGAGTGTTTCATGCATAATTTTATATCATAACTATTAGGATCGATTCGGCACTAAGAGGGGGGGTGAATTAGTACAGCGGATTAAAACATCGATTTAAAATTCTTTGTACGTTAAAAATGATCTCGGAAGATAACTTGAAAGTATGTTTGATCGTAAGGGTAGTGAAAGCCAAGTAAGAAGGAAGTAGAGCTAATGCAAATTAAGTAAATAGCAATAATAGAAATGTAAACCAAAATTTATAGTGGTTTGGTCGGTATGACTTACATCCACTTCTGATTCCTCCTCCGTCGGGGTCACCGGTGTCCACTAATGGTCTTCCTTCAATAGGCGAAGACCAACCACCTCTTTATAGTGCTTTCTCCTTTTCAAGGGTTTAGGAGATAACCCTTACAAGCCTCACACCTCTCTTAAATGATCTCAACACTTAGAAAGGGAGGAGGACTCTTGCACTTTTACAACACTTTTAACACCCCAAGAATTCAAGATTATGTTAACACTTTTGTGCCCATTCATGCAGAAAAGGATGGGGTATTTATAGGCCCCAATGGCTTCAGAATTGGAGCCAAAAAGTGTCACATTCCCGGATTTTAGGGTACTAGTGGTACCACCACCATTATTGGGCGATACTACCGCCTGTAGACTGACATGGGCAGTACCACCACTCAGTCTGGGTGATACGACCGCTTGACAAAGCTTAGAGACCGAACTCTGATGGTACCACCGCTTGATAGCATTAACTGTTGGTGGTACCACCACCCAGTCTATGCAGTACCATCACCCAAAGCACTTGGGAGACCGAGACCTAGGTGGTGCCACCACCGGTTGTGGCTTCATGTGCTGAATGGGCTATTCAACTGGCCCAATTCAGCCCTATTAAGGGCCTAGTTGGTCCCTAACTTAGTTAGTGGGATTGCCTCCTAATCTTAACTCTACTTATGGTCTAACTATGATAATTAAGATATTTAATAAAGCATTCTTGTTCCGGAATGTCAATTGTTCTTCCGGTGAGCTTCCAGCGAACATCCAACGATCTCTCGGTAATGTTCCAGCGGACTTTCAAGCAAGCTCCTAGACTTCAAGACAATCTTCTTAGTGAGTTTTGATGAGCTTCTTTGGCAAGCTCCTAGACTTCTCAGTTAATTCCAGTAGAACTTCGGATGAGCATCCGGATGTCCGACGAACTCTTGAACTCTCAATGAAATCTCGATCTTGACTTTGGCATAATATTTACTTTATACCTTACCACTATCGTAGTTAATCCTGCACACTTTTCTCAACATATAGATTATATCAAACAATTTACCAATTGATTTCATCATCAAAATCCGAGATTCAACAAGCTCCCCCTTTTTCATGATGACAATCAATTGATGACGAAGTTAACCTTAACTCCCCCTATCTATATGCCATGCTCGAGGAAAGACATTCTTAAATTCAAGACCTTTGAATTTAAGTATCAAACCAATAAGTTATTTTCATTTAAACTTATCAACATGTACATCATGATACTTATCATGATTTACTAATTCAAAATACGATACCACGTATTTATCAATGAAAATGATGTCAAGGTATGACATCCATTTTCAAGTCCAATATTGAAAGATTATATATCATCAATCATCATTTTTACATATGATAGAAATTTCAAATATGAAATTTAGCAAGATTCAAGTCTCAATAAAAATGATAATTCATCAATTCGAGGCATGATTCTAATTGTAAATACTAAATAACGCATGGTAATTTTGATAATTCATCATAATGATAGACAATTATCATTTTGATATGAAATCAAGCATGATTCTATGAATAAAATATTTACAAGTAATCATGCCACATTTTGATACATTTCAAGCAAACATTTTGATATTTTTCAAGTATTTGTGATGTATTTGATGATAGCAATCATACTTCAAGCATTCACAAGACATTCAAGTATTTACTATACAATACATTTTACACATTGTTTCAAATATTTAAAATGTCAAGTTGTCATCAATTTGCCATTTTTCTCCCCTTTTGTCATTAACAAAAAGGAGAACCATTCAACAATGCAAGTGTGGTAAAAAAATTTAAGCAAGTTTCACACCAATTTATCCAAACCATAAAGGAAGGTAAGCAAAAACTTTGCATGATACCTTTTTGGATAAGCTAATATTTTTACTCAAGGGGTTTTTTGTCATAAGAATAAGAAGAGGAAGAAAGGTAAGGAAAGAAGCCATCAAGAACCAAATTCATGAAAGGATTTGAACTAAGTCAAAATCGAAACAATAAATGAGTTTCATTAAACCATGCTTCAATTTTAACAAAGAGAAGGGATTCATGAAAAGGGTCAAGATATCCATATGAAATCAAATCCCCAATCTTGCAAGTGTTCATCACATACTAAAAATTCATAAAAATTCTTCTTTTATGAGAAGTGTAAGGAAGAATTCATAGGAAGGGAGCATCATATGAAAAAGAAATCCACGAATAAGACTTCATAAATCAAATCAGTTTCTCATTAAAAATTCTAAAGAGTGAAATCCATAAAAGATGCATTTATCAATGAATTCCATGAATGAAGGGACTAAGTGTATCAAAAATCAATAAGTGATGGAGCAAGGGTATGAAGTAATCTTGATACCAAGGAAGATAAAAAAGAAATAAATTTATGAAAGCTCCATTCATGAAATACATTAAGAGAAAGATAGTCTGGAAAAGAAATACAACAAACTCATGCATTCAGACAATTTAACATCCATAATTCCCTTCTAATAAAATCAAATTGTTCTTTATTTAAAGGTTTTGTAAAGATATCGGCTAATTAATGTTTCATATCAATAAACTCTAAAGATATGTCATGGTTATTAACATGATCTCTTATGAAATGATGCCTAATGTCAATATGTTTGGTTAAAAGCCATTTACGTTGAAAACCGATTTCGGAAACTTAACTTGAAAGTGTATGTTTATGAATTGAAGGCAATAAGCCCTTAAAGAGGTTTACAGTAAGGTAATAGCAAGAATAAAATGCAAACCAGAGATAATGGCAATTTTTTAGTGGTTCGATCGACGTGACCTACATCCACTCCGCTGATTCCTCTTCCGTTGAGTCCACCGGCATCCACTAACGGTCTTCCTTCAATAGGCGAAGACCAACCACATTTTACACCTCTCTTTTCCTTTTACCGGGTTTAGGAGATAACCCTTACAAGCACTCACTCACTCCTCTCTCAAACTATTCTAACACTTAGAAGAGGGAGAGGAGATCACATAAGATTTTAGCAGCGTTTCTTTCTTTTCAAACTCTTTGTGCTTGTATGCTTTAACAAGGGAAGAAAGGGGTATTTATAGGCTTCAAGTTGATTCAAACTTAGAGCCTAAAAACATTTCATCCCAGGTTCCCCGGGAACGGGCGGTACCACCGCCTACGTTGGGCGGTACCATCACCCAGTGTCAGTCTGACACTGTCACTGCCCTGGGCGGTACCACGGTCCAGTCTGGTGGTACCACCGCCTGGGGGGTAGTGCTAGGCGGTACCACCGCCTGGGGGGTAGTGCTAGGCGGTACCACCGCCTGGGGGGTAGTGCTAGGCGGT